>CM068346.1:44635024-44912524 GCA_034769755.1 Odontamblyopus lacepedii
ACTAAACCAGGTCTAAACCAGGTCTAAACCAGGTCTAAACCAGGACTAAACCAGGTCTAAACCAGGTCTAAACCAGGTCTAAACCAGGTCTAAACTAGGTCTGAACCAGGTCTAAACCAGGTCTAAACCAGGTCCAAACCAGGTCGAAACCAGGACTAAACCAGGACTAAATCAGGACTAAATCAGGACTAAACCAGGACTAAACCAGGACTGAACCAGGACTAAACCAGGACTAAACCAGGACTAAACCAGGTCTAAACCAGGACTAAACCAGGACTAAACCAGGTCTAAACCAGGACTAAACCAGGTCTAAACCAGGTCTAAACCAGGTCTAAACCAGGTCTAAACCAGGTCTGAACTAGGTCTGAACCAGGTCTAAACCAGGTCTAAACCAGGTCTAAACTAGGTCTGAACCAGGTCTAAACCAGGTCGAAACCAGGACTAAACCAGGACTAAATCAGGACTAAATCAGGACTAAACCAGGACTAAACCAGGACTGAACCAGGACTAAACCAGGACTAAACCAGGACTAAACCAGGTCTAAACCAGGACTAAACCAGGACTAAACCAGGTCTAAACCAGGACTAAACCAGGTCTAAACCAGGACTAAACCAGGACTAAACCAGGACTAAACCAGGACTAAACCAGGTCTAAACCAGGACTAAACCAGGACTAAACCAGGTCTAAACCAGGACTAAACCAGGTCTAAACCAGGTCTAAACCACCGCTGCCTCATGAGTAAAGTGTCGGAATGACAGTGTCAGAAAGGGTCAGAATGGGGGTGAACCCTGTTTGTAAAATGTGCTGTGGACATAAAGTGGACCTGGATTTGAAGCCTCCAGCAGAAAAGTTCCACAGAGCAGCTTTAGCCGGGGGAGCAAAGGGAGAGTGGACTTAACCCTTTTACACCCACAGGAGTCACCGGTGACACTGCGGCGTGTGACCGTATATATGTCCACAGGAGTCACCGGTGACACTGCGGCGTGTGACCGTATATATGTCCACAGGAGTCACCGGTGACACTGCGGCGTGTGACCGTATATATGTCCACAGGAGTCACCGGTGACACTGCGGCGTGTGACCGTATATATGTCCACAGGAGTCACCGGTGACACTGCGGCGTGTGACCGTATATATGTCCACAGGACTCACCGGTGACACTGCGGCGTGTGACCGTATATATGTCCACAGGAGTCACCGGTGACACTGCGGCGTGTGACCGTATATATGTCCACAGGAGTCACCGGTGACACTGCGGCGTGTGACCGTATATATGTCCACAGGAGTCACCGGTGACACTGCGGCGTGTGACCGTATATATGTCCACAGGACTCACCGGTGACACTGCGGCGTGTGACCGTATATATGTCCACAGGACTCACCGGTGACACTGTGGCGTGTGACCGTATATATGTCCACAGGAGTCACCGGTGACACTGCGGCGTGTGACCGTATATATGTCCACAGGAGTCACCGGTGACACTGCGGCGTGTGACCGTATATATGTCCACAGGAGTCACCGGTGACACTGCGGCGTGTGACCGTATATATGTCCACAGGACTCACCGGTGACACTGCGGCGTGTGACCGTATATATGTCCTCAGGACTCACCGGTGACACTGCGGCGTGTGACCGTATATATGTCCACAGGAGTCACCGGTGACACTGCGGCGTGTGACCGTATATATGTCCACAGGAGTCACCGGTGACACTGCGGCGTGTGACCGTATATATGTCCACAGGAGTCACCGGTGACACTGCGGCGTGTGACCGTATATATGTCCACAGGACTCACCGGTGACACTGCGGCGTGTGACCGTATATATGTCCACAGGAGTCACCGGTGACACTGCGGCGTGTGACCGTATATATGTCCACAGGAGTCACCGGTGACACTGCGGCGTGTGACCGTATATATGTCCTCAGGACTCACCGGTGACACTGCGGCGTGTGACCGTATATATGTCCACAGGAGTCACCGGTGACACTGCGGCGTGTGTCATCGGTGTCTCAAGCCGCAGGAGTCACCGGTGACACTGCGGCGTGTGACCGTATATATGTCCACAGGAGTCACCGGTGACACTGCGGCGTGTGACCGTATATATGTCCACAGGACTCACCGGTGACAATGCGGCGTGTGACCGTATATATGTCCACAGGACTCACCGGTGACACTGCGGCGTGTGACCGTATATATGTCCACAGGACTCACCGGTGACACTGCGGCGTGTGACCGTATATATGTCCTCAGGAGTCACCGGTGACACTGCGGCGTGTGACCGTATATATGTCCACAGGACTCACCGGTGACACTGCGGCGTGTGACCGTATATATGTCCTCAGGACTCACCGGTGACACTGCGGCGTGTGACCGTATATATGTCCACAGGACTCACCGGTGACACTGCGGCGTGTGACCGTATATATGTCCACAGGAGTCACCGGTGACACTGCGGCGTGTGACCGTATATATGTCCACAGGAGTCACCGGTGACACTGCGGCGTGTGACCGTATATATGTCCACAGGAGTCACCGGTGACACTGCGGCGTGTGACCGTATATATGTCCACAGGACTCACCGGTGACACTGCGGCGTGTGACCGTATATATGTCCTCAGGACTCACCGGTGACACTGCGGCGTGTGACCGTATATATGTCCACAGGAGTCACCGGTGACACTGCGGCGTGTGACCGTATATATGTCCTCAGGACTCACCGGTGACACTGCGGCGTGTGACCGTATATATGTCCACAGGAGTCACCGGTGACACTGCGGCGTGTGACCGTATATATGTCCTCAGGACTCACCGGTGACACTGCGGCGTGTGACCGTATATATGTCCACAGGACTCACCGGTGACACTGCGGCGTGTGACCGTGTATATGTCCACAGGACTCACCGGTGACACTGCGGCGTGTGACCGTATATATGTCCTCAGGACTCACCGGTGACACTGCGGCGTGTGACCGTATATATGTCCACAGGACTCACCGGTGACACTGCGGCGTGTGACCGTATATATGTCCTCAGGACTCACCGGTGACACTGCGGCGTGTGACCGTATATATGTCCTCAGGACTCACCGGTGACACTGCGGCGTGTGACCGTATATATGTCCACAGGAGTCACCGGTGACACTGCGGCGTGTGACCGTATATATGTCCTCAGGAGTCACCGGTGACACTGCGGCGTGTGACCGTATATATGTCCTCAGGACTCACCGGTGACACTGCGGCGTGTGACCGTATATATGTCCTCAGGACTCACCGGTGACACTGCGGCGTGTGACCGTATATATGTCCACAGGAGTCACCGGTGACACTGCGGCGTGTGACCGTATATATGTCCTCAGGACTCACCGGTGACACTGCGGCGTGTGACCGTATATATGTCCACAGGAGTCACCGGTGACACTGCGGCGTGTGACCGTATATATGTCCTCAGGAGTCACCGGTGACACTGCGGCGTGTGACCGTATATATGTCCTCAGGACTCACCGGTGACACTGCGGCGTGTGACCGTATATATGTCCTCAGGACTCACCGGTGACACTGCGGCGTGTGACCGTATATATGTCCTCAGGACTCACCGGTGACACTGCGGCGTGTGACCGTATATATGTCCTCAGGAGTCACCGGTGACACTGCGGCGTGTGACCGTATATATGTCCTCAGGACTCACCGGTGACACTGCGGCGTGTGACCGTATATATGTCCACAGGACTCACCGGTGACACTGCGGCGTGTGACCGTATATATGTCCACAGGACTCAACGGTGACACTGCGGCGTGTGACCGTATATATGTCCACAGGAGTCACCGGTGACACTGCGGCGTGTGACCGTATATATGTCCACAGGACTCACCGGTGACACTGCGGCGTGTGACCGTATATATGTCCACAGGAGTCACCGGTGACACTGCGGCGTGTGACCGTATATATGTCCACAGGAGTCACCGGTGACACTGCGGCGTGTGACCGTATATATGTCCTCAGGAGTCACCGGTGACACTGCGGCGTGTGACCGTATATATGTCCACAGGACTCACCGGTGACACTGCGGCGTGTGACCGTATATATGTCCACAGGACTCACCGGTGACACTGCGGCGTGTGACCGTATATATGTCCACAGGACTCACCGGTGACACTGCGGCGTGTGACCGTATATATGTCCTCAGGAGTCACCGGTGACACTGCGGCGTGTGACCGTATATATGTCCACAGGAGTCACCGGTGACACTGCGGCGTGTGACCGTATATATGTCCTCAGGAGTCACCGGTGACACTGCGGCGTGTGACCGTATATATGTCCACAGGACTCACCGGTGACACTGCGGCGTGTGACCGTATATATGTCCACAGGAGTCACCGGTGACACTGCGGCGTGTGACCGTATATATGTCCACAGGACTCACCGGTGACACTGCGGCGTGTGACCGTATATATGTCCACAGGAGTCACCGGTGACACTGCGGCGTGTGACCGTATATATGTCCACAGGACTCACCGGTGACACTGCGGCGTGTGACCGTATATATGTCCTCAGGAGTCACCGGTGACACTGCGGCGTGTGAACGGATATATGTCCACAGGACTCACCGGTGACACTGCGGCGTGTGACCGTATATATGTCCACAGGACTCACCGGTGACACTGCGGCGTGTGACCGTATATATGTCCACAGGACTCACCGGTGACACTGCGGCGTGTGACCGTATATATGTCCACAGGAGTCACCGGTGACACTGCGGCGTGTGACCGTATATATGTCCACAGGAGTCACCGGTGACACTGCGGCGTGTGACCGTATATATGTCCACAGGACTCACCGGTGACACTGCGGCGTGTGACCGTATATATGTCCACAGGAGTCACCGGTGACACTGCGGCGTGTGACCGTATATATGTCCACAGGAGTCACCGGTGACACTGCGGCGTGTGACCGTATATATGTCCACAGGAGTCACCGGTGACACTGCGGCGTGTGACCGTATATATGTCCTCAGGACTCACCGGTGACACTGCGGCGTGTGACCGTATATATGTCCACAGGACTCACCGGTGACACTGCGGCGTGTGACCGTATATATGTCCACAGGAGTCACCGGTGACACTGCGGCGTGTGACCGTATATATGTCCTCAGCAGCTCCGCTCACTCCAAACTCAACTCACTTTCTCCCAACTTTTCCTCTGCTGTTTCACCACAGAAACTTTACATTTGAAGTCGTGTTGTTTATTTTTTCGCTGCTCTGGAGCTGATCAACAGTGCGGTGAAAGACGAGGAAACACGACCAGCGACGGAAAAACAAACCAGAACAGGAGAAGAAGAAACACGTGCAGCCTCAGTGCTCACGTCCTGTTCTGCGTCTGTGACTCCGTGAATATGAGTGTTCTCTCTGTGACTCAGTGAATATGAGTGTTCTCTCTGTGACTCAGTGAATATGAGTGTTCTCTCTGTGACTCAGTGAATATGAGTGTTCTCTCTGTGGCTCAGTGAATATGAGTGTTCTCTCTGTGGCTCAGTGAATATGAGTGTTCTCTCTGTGACAGAGGATGTTCTGCTCATGCTGAGTCTGTTCTGTGCGTATGTCGCGTGTGAAACCGGGACACTCAAAAACCCGATCATACCCGGGACACTGATGTGCAGGGAAACGCACTCTGAGGAATATAGGGATCTCCAAGGAGCCAGAGCCGAGACGTGGGACTGTGAGGCTCCAGAGTTTGTGCTCAGACCTCGACTCCTCAGGCTACGTTACACAGACACATTCAGTTTGTCCATTAAAATGAACCTGATCCACCAAACTCTGAAGGATCAATTATCGATTAATCGACTAATCAGCCCGACATTAACCCCACAGAAGTCCAGTCCCCTCTGAGTCGTCCTGTACCTGTGCTCCAGACCCACCTGACGTCACACACCTGTGCGTTACATCACAGTTAGCTTAGCGCTGACCTCCTGACCCCCGTTACCGCCGTAATAACTCTGAGTTCAGCTCCTTCGGCTCTGCGGCGCTGAACAGGCCGTTTAGCTCATCTGCCGTCTTAGGCGCAAATATTTTCCCATTTTTAAAGGTTTTACAGAAGTGCAGGGGTCAGAGGTCACGGCAGGAATCCACTCACACCAAGCTGTTAGCCGCTAGCCGCTAACCGCTAAGAGCTACACCTGGAGACCAGTGTTTACGTCCCAGACTCCGGAAAACCAGGACTAAATTAAGACTAAACTGGGACTAAACCAGGACTAAACCAGGTCTAAACGAGGACTAAACCAGGACTAAATTAAGACTAAACTGGGACTAAACCAGGACTAAATTAAGACTAAATTGGGACTAAACCAGGACTAAACCAGGCCTAAACCAGGTCTAAACCAGGACTAAACCAGGACTAAATTAAGACTAAATTGGGACTAAACCAGGACTAAACCAGGACTAAACCAGGCCTAAACCAGGTCTAAATTAGGACTAAACCAGGACTAAACCAGGTCTAAACCAGGACTAAACCAGGCCTAAACCAGGTCTAAACCAGGACTAAACCAGGACTAAACCAGGTCTAAACCAGGACTAAACCAGGTCTAAACCAGGACTAAACCAGGCCTAAACCAGGTCTAAACCAGGACTAAACCAGGACTAAACCAGGTCTAAACCAGGACTAAACCAGGTCTAAACCAGGACTAAACCAGGCCTAAACCAGGTCTAAACCAGGACTAAACCAGGACTAAACCAGGTCTAAACCAGGACTAAACCAGGACTAAACCAGGTCTAAACGAGGTCTAAACCAGGTTTAAACCAGGTCTAAACCAGGTCTAAACCAGGACTAAACCAGGACTAAACCAGGTCTAAACCAGGTCTAAACCAGGACTAAACCAGGTCTAAACCAGGTCTAAACCAGGTCTAAACCAGGACTAAACCAGGTCTAAACCAGGTCTAAACCAGGACTAAACCAGGTCTAAACCAGGTCTAAACCAGGACTAAACCAGGACTAAACCAGGCCTAAACCAGGACTAAACCAGGACTAAACCAGGTCTAAACCAGGACTAAACCAGGTCTAAACCAGGACTAAACCAGGACTAATCCAGGTCTAAACCAGGTCTAAACCAGGACTTAACCAGGTCTAAACCAGGTCTAAACCAGGCCTAAACCAGGTCTAAACCAGGTCTAAACCAGGACTAAACCAGGTCTAAACCAGGACTAAACCAGGTCTAAACCAGGTCTAAACCAGGTCTAAACCAGGTCTAAACCAGGACTAAACCAGGTCTAAACCAGGTCTAAACCAGGCCTAAACCAGGTCTAAACCAGGTCTAAACCAGGACTAAACCAGGTCTAAACCAGGTCTAAACCAGGTCTAAACCAGGACTAAACCAGGTCTAAACCAGGACTAAACCAGGTCTAAACCAGGACTAAACCAGGTCTAAACCAGGTCTAAACCAGGACTAAACCAGGACTAAACCAGGACTAAACCAGGTCTAAACCAGGACTAAACCAGGCCTAAACCAGGACTAAACCAGGACTAAACCAGGTCTAAACCAGGACTAAACCAGGACTAAACCAGGACTAAACCAGGACTAAACCAGGTCTAAACCAGGACTAAACCAGGTCTAAACCAGGACTAAACCAGGACTAAACCAGGACTAAACCAGGTCTAAACCAGGACTAAACCAGGTCTAAACCAGGACTAAACCAGGACTAAACCAGGACTAAACCAGGTCTAAACCAGGTCTAAACCAGGTCTAAACCAGGACTAAACACATAATATACTTTAATGAAAAAAATAAAACACAAAAACATAAAACAACAAAACTCCCCAACTCGAACACACTTTTTACTACAATCTTAAAGAATAATTTTAAACCTATTTTCTTCCCCATAAAAAAAGTGATTAGTTATGATTAGATTAACAGAAATAAATAACCACACCTTCATTTTAATAAACGCCTTGTCCGTAAATTGTCTCCTTGTATTTTTTGTACTTTTTATTGCACAAACTCATTTAACGGATGTAAAACTATGATAAATATTTACTGTTCATGTGTTTTGCGACTAAACCTAAAGTCAGAATTATGAAAACATGTGAACCTGGGACGTGGCGACGCTGCCCTCTGGAGGTGAAGCTTTATAAGTGCAGGGACTAAACCTGGACTAAACCTGGACTAAACCTGGACTAAAACTGGACTAAACCTGGACTAAAACTGGACTAAAACTGGACTAAACCTGGACTAAAACTGGACTAAAACTGGACTAAACCTGGACTAAAACTGGACTAAAACTGGACTAAACCTGGACTAAAACTGGACTAAAACTGGAGTAAACCTGGACTAAAACTGGACTAAAACTGGACTAAACCTGGACTAAAACTGGACTAAACCTGGACTAAACCTGGACTAAAACTGGACTAAACCTGGACTAAAACTGGACTAAAACTGGACTAAACCTGGACTAAAACTGGACTAAACCTGGACTAAACCTGGACTAAACCTGGACTAAAACTGGACTAAAACTGGACTAAAACTGGACTAAACCTGGACTAAAACTGGACTAAACCTGGACTAAACCTGGACTAAACCTGGACTAAAACTGGACTAAAACTGGACTAAACCTGGACTAAAACTGGACTAAAACTGGACTAAAACTGGACTAAAACTGGACTAAAACTGGACTAAAACTGGACTAAAACTGGACTAAACCTGGACTAAAACTGGACTAAAACTGGACTAAACCTGGACTAAAACTGGACTAAACCTGGACTAAAACTGGACTAAACCTGGACTAAACCTGGACTAAAACTGGACTAAACCTGGACTAAAACTGGACTAAAACTGGACTAAACCTGGACTAAAACTGGACTAAACCTGGACTAAACCTGGACTAAACCTGGACTAAAACTGGACTAAAACTGGACTAAAACTGGACTAAACCTGGACTAAAACTGGACTAAACCTGGACTAAACCTGGACTAAACCTGGACTAAAACTGGACTAAAACTGGACTAAACCTGGACTAAAACTGGACTAAACCTGGACTAAAACTGGACTAAACCTGGACTAAAACTGGACTAAAACTGGACTAAACCTGGACTAAAACTGGACTAAAACTGGACTAAACCTGGACTAAACCTGGACTAAAACTGGACTAAACCTGGACTAAACCTGGACTAAACCTGGACTAAAACTGGACTAAACCTGGACTAAACCTGGACTAAAACTGGACTAAACCAGGACTAAACCTGGCCTAAACCTGGCCTAAACCTGGCCTAAACCTGAGCTAACCCTGGACTAAAACTGCACTAAAACTGGACTAAACCTGGAATAAACCTGGACTAAACCTGGACTAAACCTGGTCTAAAACTGGACTAAACCTGGAATAAAACTGGCCTAAACCTGGACTAAACCTGGACTAAAACTGGACTACACCTGGACTAAACCTGGACTAAACCTGGACTAAACTTGGACTAAATGTGGATTAAACCTGGACTAACACAGATATTGTAAACCACGCGCTTTATATTTGTGTTAGCCAGGACTGGGCCTCCTGTTAGCGCTGCAGACAGGACTGGGCCTCCTGTTAGCGCTGCAGACAGGTCTGGGCCTCCTGTTAGCGCTGCAGACAGGTCTGGGCCTCCTGTTAGCGCTGCAGACAGGACTGGGCCTCCTGTTAGCGCTGCAGACAGGCCTGGGCCTCCTGTTAGCGCTGCAGACAGGACTGGGCCTCCTGTTAGCGCTGCAGACAGGACTGGGCCTCCTGTTAGCGCTGCAGACAGGACTGGGCCTCCTGTTAGCGCTGCAGACAGGCCTGGGCCTCCTGTTAGCGCTGCAGACAGGCCTGGGCCTCCTGTTAGCGCTGCAGACAGGACTGGGCCTCCTGTTAGCGCTGCAGACAGGACTGGGCCTCCTGTTAGCGCTGCAGACAGGACTGGGCCTCCTGTTAGCGCTGCAGACAGGACTGGGCCTCCTGTTAGCGCTGCAGACAGGACTGGGCCTCCTGTTAGCGCTGCAGACAGGACTGGGCCTCCTGTTAGCGCTGCAGACAGGCCTGGGCCTCCTGAGCCTGGCGCTGAGACAGGACTGGGCCTCCTGTTAGCGCTGCAGACAGGCCTGGGCCTCCTGTTAGCGCTGCAGAGAGGACTGAGCCTCCTGTTAGCACTGCAGACAGGCCTGGGCCTCCTGTTAGCGCTGCAGGAAACCCCGGGCTCCTGTTCGCATCTTTGTCGCTTCTGTCATCAGTGGAAACTCGTGTTTTTGTCCCGATGAAACTGAAGCCGACACCTGACACAAGCCCCGCCCCCTCCACCTGCCCAGGAGACAAGCCCCGCCCCCTCCACCTGCCCAGGAGACAAGCCCCACCCCCCTTCACCTGCTCAGGTAACAAGCCCTGCCCCCTCCGCCTGCTCAGGTGTCGTCCCCGCGCCGCCTTCAGGGACCAGCAGAAAACAAAAACACTGCAAACAGGTTTAGCACAGGTTTAGTCCAGATTCAATCCAGATTCAGTCCAGATTCAGTTCAGTGTTAGTCCAGGTTTAGTTCAGGTTTAGTTCAGGTTTAGTCCAGGTTTAGTCCAGGTTTAGTCCAGGTTTAGTCTAGGTTTAGTCCAGGTTCAGTTTTGTTTATGACATAATTGAATTCCAGATTGGACCTGCTGTAGTCCTGGTTTAGTTCTGTAATCCCGTCCTGGTCTGGACCTGCTGTAGTCCTGGTTTAGTTCTGTAATCCTGTCCTGGTCTGGACCTGCTGTAGTCCTGGTTTAGTTCTGTAATCCCGTCCTGGTCTGGACCTGCTGTAGTCCTGGTTTAGTTCTGTAATCCCGTCCTGGTCTGGACCTGCTGTAGTCCTGGTTTAGTTCTGTAATCCAGTCCTGGTCTGGACCTGCTGTAGTCCTGGTTTAGTTCTGTAATCCAGTCCTGGTCTGGTCTGGACCTGCTGTAGTCCTGGTTTAGTTCTGTAATCTGGCCCTTTTCTGGTCTGGACCTGCTGTAGTCCTGGTTTAGTTCTGTAATCCCGTCCTGGTCTGGACCTGCTGTAGTCCTGGTTTAGTTCTGTAATCTGGTCCTGGTCTGGTCTGGACCTGCTGTAGTCCTGGTTTAGTTCTGTAATCCAGTCCTGGTCTGGTCTGGACCTGCTGTAGTCCTGGTTTAGTTCTGTAATCCAGTCCTAGTCTGGTCTGGACCTGCTGTAGTCCTGGTTTAGTTCTGTAATCCAGTCCTGGTCTGGTCTGGACCTGCTGTAGTCCTGGTTTAGTTCTGTAATCCTGTCCTGGTCTGGACCTGCTGTAGTCCTGGTTTAGTTCTCTAATCCGGTCCTGGTCTGGTCTGGACCTGCTGTAGTCCTGGTTTAGTTCTGTAATCCCGTCCTGGTCTGGACCTGCTGTAGTCTTGGTTTAATTCTGTAATCCGGTCCTGGTCTGGACCTGCTGTAGTCCTGGTTTAGTTCTGTAATCCCGTCCTGGTCTGGACCTGCTGTAGTCCTGGTTTAGTTCTCTAATCCGGTCCTGGTCTGGTCTGGACCTGCTGTAGTCCTGGTTTAGTTCTGTAATCCGGTCCTGGTCTGGACCTGCTGTAGTCCTGGTTTAGTTCTGTAATCCCGTCCTGGTCTGGACCTGCTGTAGTCCTGGTTTAGTTCTGTAATCCCGTCCTGGTCTGGACCTGCTGTACTCCTGGTTTAGTTCTGTAATCCGGTCCTGGTCTGGACCTGCTGTAGTCCTGGTTTAGTTCTGTAATCCGGTCCTGGTCCTGGTCCTGGTCCTGGTCCTGGTCCTGGTCCTGGTCCTGGTCCTGGTGTGAGTTTTCCGGAGTTTCCTGAAGGCCTCGTGTTCCCGTAAACAAAGGATCCACAGAGAGTTTGAGCAGGACAAAAGTCTCACTCCGACCTCTGCAGTCACAAAACTCCACTGTGGCTGGTCTTTATTAAAGCTGCACTACGGAACTTTCTGCTTAGAGGTCTGTCACCTGCTTGTTTCCATGGAGACATAAAAAACAGGGACATCCCCGTTTTTTTAGTGATTGGTAATAATAAAACTGAAATTTGTGCATAATTAAGGAAAACTGATCATTTATGATGCAGGTTTAGTCCTGGTTTAGTCCAGGTTTAGCTCAGGTTTAGTCCAGGTTTAGTCCAGGTTTAGTCCAGGTTTAGTCCAGGTTTAGTCCAGGTTTAGCTCAGGTTTAGTCCAGGTTTAGTCCAGGTTTAGTCCAGGTTTAGTCCAGGTTTAGTTCAGGTTTAGTCCAGGTTTAGTCCAGGTTTAGCTCAGGTTTAGTCCAGGTTTAGTCCAGGTTTAGTCCAGGTTTAGTCCAGGTTTAGTTCAGGTTTAGTCCAGGTTTAGTCCAGGTTTAGTCCAGGTTTAGCTCAGGTTTAGTCCAGGTTTAGTCCAGGTTTAGTCCAGGTTTAGTCCAGGTTTAGTCCAGGTTTAGCACAGGTTTAGTCCTGGTTTTGTCCAGGTTTAGTCCTGGTTTCGTCCAGGTTTAGTCCAGGTTTAGTCCAGGTTTAGCACAGGTTTAGTCCAGGTTTAGTCCAGGTTTAGTCCAGGTTTAGTCCAGGTTTAGTCCAGGTTTAGCACAGGTTTAGTCCAGGTTTAGTCCAGGTTTAGTCCAGGTTTAGTCCTGGTTTAGTCCAGGTTTAGTCCAGGTTTAGTCCAGGTTTAGTCCAGGTTTAGTTCAGGTTTAGTCCAGGTTTAGCTCAGGTTTAGTCCAGGTTTAGTCCAGGTTTAGTCCAGGTTTAGTCCAGGTTTAGTTCAGGTTTAGTCCAGGTTTAGTCCAGGTTTAGTCCAGGTTTAGTCCAGGTTTAGTTCAGGTTTAGTCCAGGTTTAGTCCAGGTTTCGTCCAGGTTTCGTCCAGGTTTAGTCCAGGTTTAGTCCAGGTTTAGTCCTGGTTTAGTCCAGGTTTAGTCCAGGTTTAGTCCAGGTTTAGCACAGGTTTAGTCCTGGTTTTGTCCAGGTTTAGTCCAGGTTTCGTCCAGGTTTAGTCCAGGTTTAGTCCAGGTTTAGCACAGGTTTAGTCCAGGTTTAGTCCAGGTTTAGTCCAGGTTTAGCACAGGTTTAGTCCAGGTTTAGTCCAGGTTTAGTCCAGGTTTAGTCCTGGTTTAGTCCAGGTTTAGTCCAGGTTTAGTCCAGGTTTAGCACAGGTTTAGTCCAGGTTTAGTCCAGGTTTAGTCCAGGTTTAGTCCAGGTTTAGTCCTGGTTTAGTCCAGGTTTAGTCCAGGTTTAGTCCAGGTTAAGCACAGGTTTAGTCCTGGTTTTGTCCAGGTTTAGTCCAGGTTTCGTCCAGGTTTAGTCCAGGTTTAGTCCAGGTTTAGCACAGGTTTAGTCCAGGTTTAGTCCAGGTTTAGTCCAGGTTTAGTCCAGGTTTAGCACAGGTTTAGTCCAGGTTTAGTCCAGGTTTAGTCCAGGTTTACTCCAGGTTTAGTCCAGGTTTAGTCCAGGTTTAGCACAGGTTTAGTCCAGGTTTAGTCCAGGTTTAGTCCAGGTTTAGTCCAGGTTTAGCACAGGTTTAGTCCAGGTTTAGTCCAGGTTTACTCCAGGTTTAGTCCAGGTTTAGTCCAGGTTTAGTCCAGGTTTAGTCCAGGTTTAGTCCAGGTTTAGTCCAGGTTTAGCACAGGTTTAGTCCAGGTTTAGTCCAGGTTTAGTCCAGGTTTAGTCCAGGTTTAGCACAGGTTTAGTCCAGGTTTAGTCCAGGTTTAGTCCTGGTTTAGTCCAGGTTTAGTCCAGGTTTAGTCCAGGTTTAGTCCAGGTTTAGTCCAGGTTTAGCACAGGTTTAGTCCAGGTTTAGTCCAGGTTTAGTCCAGGTTTAGCACAGGTTTAGCACAGGTTTAGTCCAGGTTTAGTCCAGGTTTAGTTCAGGTTTAGTCCAGGTTTAGTCCAGGTTTAGTCCAGGTTTAGTCCAGGTTTAGCACAGGTTTAGTCCAGGTTTAGTCCAGGTTTAGTCCAGGTTTAGTCCAGGTTTAGCACAGGTTTAGCACAGGTTTAGTCCAGGTTTAGTCCAGGTTTAGTTCAGGTTTAGTCCAGGTTTAGTCCAGGTTTAGTCCAGGTTTAGTCCAGGTTTAGCACAGGTTTAGTCCAGGTTTAGTCCAGGTTTAGTCCAGGTTTAGTCCAGGTTTAGCACAGGTTTAGCACAGGTTTAGTCCAGGTTTAGTCCAGGTTTAGTTCAGGTTTAGTCCAGGTTTAGTCCAGGTTTAGTCCAGGTTTAGTCCAGGTTCACTGTGGCTCCTCTGAATGTCTGTTATTGGTTTTATTTGCTATTTTCTATTTGCTAGTTTCAGTATTTGTTTTTAGGTTTTTTTGCTCGTTTCTCTTGTGTTTCTCTGTTCAGACTCTGGGGACTTTGTGTCGGTAAAATCTGCTGCACGATTAAAGTTGGACTGGATTAAAATAAACTTCCTCCAGACGAGAATGAAGCGTAAAACAAGACAAATAACCTGATGGAAGTTTTAGGATCAGTAGAAAGTTGGAGAAAAAGTAAATGTGCCACATGAAAAACATCTACAGAAGTCAAAGTATTAAAGTGTAAAGCTTGTTGAAGCCCACCTCACACTGTTTTTCTCGAATTGTGCAAACCCAAATATTAAAGCTTATTGTTTGGGCACCTTACACTCTAGAGGCTTTGTGGATGCATCATTTGAAAGCGAAGTCCTTCTACTTTATGTAGATATGTCTTAGATTTGTCTAGAAGACTCACAGCTTGCAGTACACTTGTTCAAACATGCCCAAAAAGTAGGGTTTTTTTGCCTCGGAAAAAAAATAAAAAAATAAAAGGCCTTCCTGAAGACATACTTCATGCTACACTTTTCAAACTCACCACAGCAACTGTCCATAGAATTGACAACTGTGCCAAATTTCAGACCTCTAGATACAACTATTTTGAAAATGTGGACCTTTTTGTATGAAATCGTACAATTGGCACCGATTTGGCACATCTGTGCCAAATGACTTTACATGCATTTTATCACTCCACTAGCAATATAAAACATATTTTGTCACTTTGGTGACTATAAATATCACTTTGGCATCGTAAAATCGTGCTACACAAATAGAAAAACCCGCAGATTGATGCGTAAAGATATGTGCGCGCAAAATGGTGACCGTCTCTCTTTACGCACGCTAATAAAAGGCTGATCTGAGTTCAGATCTGACTGTCTGGCCTCTTTTTGGAAAGCTTTACTGATTGGCTACAAGTTTTGTGATTGACAACCTGATTCACCAATGATGCATCAGAAGGTGCGGCTTTTACGCACCATACAGTCTAAGGCCATGTACACACGTAGCCGGGTATTTTTTAAAACCGAACATTTCCCCCCTCCGTTTATAAAAATTGTTTTATCCGCACCACCTCGTCTTCGAAAAAAACACCTTCCACACATAACCGAACATCTGCGTTTTCAACCACATTCATACACATTCCAAACCTGTAGATGGCGTTATTTCCATTGAGCCCTCACTTCACCGTCACTTCCGCCTAAACTTAAACAACAGAAAACATGGCGCCGAGCTCCTCTGTCTGGACAGACTCGGAGTCAGAATTGCTCCTAAACACAGTTTAGGAGCAATTCTGCTCTCAACACACACACAGCTCTGAAGAAACGACTCTGGTCCATATTCTGCTCTGGCTTTGGCTTTTGCAGTCGCCTAAACAAATGTCGCACGTTTGACGTCAGGGCAGATTCATATTTTTTGGCGCAGACAGTGACGTTTTAAAACGCAAAACCCCAGTTATCTCTGTCCACACAAACAGGCATAAACGGAGTTTTCGAAAATCTTCACTTTGGCCGGAGTTTTCCCTGAATACTCGTTTTTGATGCGTGTTCGTGTGGATGAGGTCAAAACGCAGCAAAACATCTTCGGTTTATCAGATACCCGGATACGTGTGGACAAGGCCTAAGTGACCGGAGCACGAAAAGGAGGCGCTCGTTTCATCCACAGGGGTCTAACTCCGGTGCACTTTCATGGAAAACTCCGCGGAATGACTTGTTTTGAAGCTAAGACTTGGGGGAAAACAAACTTACCCTAAGTGAGCTGCCAAAATGGAAGCTATGTTTACAAAGCCATGCGCAAAAATGGATTTATTGTTGTATTAGCTACGTTCCAAAGAAGAAAATGAGATTTCGGCTGGATAGCAACTACACGGAGCGTCTTATGACAAAAAAACAAGTGGATATTTTTATTCTGTGGACTATGAGGAACAGAACGAGCACAAACACTTCGGGATTGAATGGGATTTGAAGCTGGAGTTGCAGTCAAAAGGTAAGAAATGCGAGATTTCTGATTTGCGTATGGTACAGTTTGATTGCGGTCAAAGTTTTTGGAATGTGTTTTGGAAAGAAATGAACATAATGTGCATTTTGTGGTGAATGTAACTTTCAAATGATATACAGGAAGCTCATATTGACTAAAGGGATATTGAATGAATTAAGTTAGAAAGAAAAAAAACCGAAACGGTCCCTGATCAGGGACGGTGGTCCCCAACAGGCTAAATGTTCGTAAAGAGAATTTTGTGCAGATTTTTCGATCTAATAAAGCTTCAAATGTGGTGATTTTGATGCAGATTTGTGCTGAGTTTGGTTCAGTAGAAACGACCGAATCCGTCTTTTTTATGTTTTTATTTGTGTTTTTGCGTTAAAAGAAACTCTCAGCCTTTTCAGCAGG
Source organism: Odontamblyopus lacepedii (assembly GCA_034769755.1). Classification (NCBI taxonomy): domain Eukaryota; kingdom Metazoa; phylum Chordata; class Actinopteri; order Gobiiformes; family Gobiidae; genus Odontamblyopus; species Odontamblyopus lacepedii. Next base: position 44,651,648 of record CM068346.1, read on the forward strand.
TCTCAAACTAAATTTAAAAATACTTACGTAAATTCTTGTCCGGATCAGAGACGTGCGGTGAGTCAGTGTGAGTCGCCCCATCGAACTCAAACCTGCACCAAAACTGTGTCCATCGTTTGTGCTGCAGAAAGTTCAGTTTGTGTGATTCTGGTTCTTCAGATATTCACAGTTTTATTTTGGTCGATGACGTCGTCCAGAACCTCAGAATGTGAAACAGCCTCAGAACAGGAAGAAAATGACAGAAAACGTTTCTGCGGCACAAACGATGGACACAGTTTTTGTGCAGGTTCGAGTTCGACTTGACGGAGGAGTGAGCGTCCTGTCGTCTCTTTCTGCTCGTCTCTTTGTCTTTGTCTCGTTTCTCCGGTGTCAGAGTGATCCCTCCGTCCTCTCTTTCCTCTCTCCTGTCTCTGCACCTGCCCCTGCCCCTGCCCCCTCCCTGCACCTGCACCTGCCCCGTTCATCCGACCCGTTCTCCATCTGCTCTGGGGAAACGCTCGTTCGCTCCAGAATTCTCTCGTTTTTTCTCCACGTAGGACATTTTTTGTGCACATTTTGGACATTTTGGATTCAGACTTTTGGACATTACCTGGACACAAACTTTTCTTAACTTTTTCCTGCATATTTGTGGCGTTTGTTTCTCACTCTCGACACAAGAAGACGTTTTTTTTTACGTCCTGGTTTCACAGCATTTCTACAGTTTCTTTAAAACTCTTTGTATTTTCCGTTTTGCTTCGTCTGAATTTGCGCCTGATGCCGGTTCAAATCCCGGACGACCGGGACTTCTCCTCCTTCAAGGACCAGTGTCTGAACCCTGAGGGATGGATCCCCAAGTTCAACAAGAACAACATCACAGTGTGGATCCGCGCCGAGGAGAGCGCCACCGTGCAGAAGATCAAGGTACTGCAGCCGCTCTGTGTGTGTTATTGAAGCTTTGGAGCGTCACGATGAACCTGACGTGATGCAGCAGCTTCATGAGCAACACTCACCCTGAAAAAACAATGTGGAGGTCACTTAAAATGACTTAAATTAAGAATGTTTTTCTTTATTTGAGTCAATTTAATTTGACAAGTAAAACGATCTGCCAGTGGAATAAGTGTTTTTCTCCTTTAGTTTCTTTTCTTAAGTGCAAAAAGTCGTTGTTTTTCTTATTTTAAGTGTATGTAAGATGTTTTTTTTATATGTTAAGTCCAAAAATCTTCTTGCACTGGCAGATCATCATCACTCAAATCACTGTAAAACTTTTCGTGATTCAAGTCATCTTAACTTCGATTGTGTTTTTTGCCGTGTGTGTTGTGACGAGGCTCTGAAGGGGGAGTGACTCGGCACAGAGAGCAAAGCCTGGGGAGACGTCACATATCGTTCTTATTATATTGTAGAAATGAAATCCAGTAATGATCAAAAACGTGCGTATTGTGCCAACAGGACAGAGCGGTCAGACTCTGAGGGTGTTTACACAGAAAACAAGAGAAAAATAACACATGTGATTTATCAGACGCTGTTCTGGACGCTCGAGGTCACAACCACGACACAAACACGTGAAATACTGTTATAAAGCCCACGGTTTAAAGTGAAATACTGTTATAAAGCCCACGGTTTAAAGTGAAATACTGTTATAAAGCCCACGGTTTAAAGCGGGACAGTGTTTTAAATGACAGTGTTTTAAATGACTGCATTTATCGGAGCTCCTGCAGCAGCTCTTATCCCTGCAGCAGCTCTTATCCCTGCAGCAGCTCTTATCCCTGCAGCAGCTCTTATCCCTGCAGCAGCTCTTATCCCTGCAGCAGCTCTTAGCCCTGCAGCAGCTCTTCTCCCTGCAGCAGCTCTTATCCCTGCAGCAGCTCTTATCCCTGCAGCAGCTCTTATCCCTGCAGCAGCTCTTATCCCTGCAGCAGCTCTTAGCCCTGCAGCAGCTCTTATCCCTGCAGCAGCTCTGATCCCTGCAGCAGCTCTTATCCCTGCAGACTCGTGCAGAAGGTTTTAGGTTGACACAGGAGCAGAAGAGCAGCTTTAGGGCGCCCCCGTGTGGCAGAGCAGAGTCCACGTCTGAAGGGTCTGGGTCTGGTTTAGGTCTGGGTCTGGTTTAGGTCTGGGTCTGGTTTAGGTCTGGTTTAGGTCTAGTTTAGGTCTGGTTTAGGTCTAGTTTAGGTCTGGTTTAGGTCTAGTTTAGGTCTGGTTTAGGTCTGGTTTAGGTCTGGTTTAGGCCTGGTTTAGGTCTGGTTTAGGCCTGGTTTAGGTCTGGTTTAGGTCTAGTTTAGGTCTGGTTTAGGTCTAGCTTAGGTCTGGTTTAGGTCTGGTTTAGGTCTAGTTTAGGTCTGGTTTAGGTCTGGTTTAGGTCTAGTTTAGGTCTGGTTTAGGTCTGGTTTAGGTCTAGTTTAGGTCTGGTTTAGGTCTGGTTTAGGTCTGGTTTAGGTCTGGTTTAGGTCTGGTTTAGGTCTAGTTTAGGTCTGGTTTAGGTCTGGTTTAAGTCTGGTTTAGGTCTGGTTTAGGTCTAGTTTAGGTCTAGTTTAGGTCTGGTTTAGGTCTAGTTTAGGTCTAGTTTAGGTCTGGTTTAGGTCTAGTTTAGGTCTGGTTTAGGTCTGGTTTAGGTCTAGTTTAGGTCTGGTTTAGGTCTGGTTTAGGTCTGGTTTAGGTCTGGTTTAGGTCTGGTTTAGGTCTAGTTTAGGTCTGGTTTAGGTCTGGTTTAGGTCTGGTTTAGGTCTAGTTTAGGTCTGGTTTAGGTCTGGGTCTGGTTTAGGTCTGGGTCTGGTTTAGGTCTGGTTTAGGTCTAGTTTAGGTCTGGTTTAGGTCTAGTTTAGGTCTGGTTTAGGTCTAGTTTAGGTCTGGTTTAGGTCTGGTTTAGGTCTAGTTTAGGTCTGGTTTAGGTCTGGTTTAGGCCTGGTTTAGGTCTGGTTTAGGTCTAGTTTAGGTCTGGTTTAGGTCTGGTTTAGGTCTGGTTTAGGTCTAGTTTAGGTCTGGTTTAGGTCTGGTTTAGGTCTGGTTTAGGTCTAGTTTAGGTCTGGTTTAGGTCTAGTTTAGGTCTGGTTTAGGTCTGGTTTAGGTCTGGTTTAGGTCTGGTTTAAGTCTGGTTTAGGTCTGGTTTAGGTCTAGTTTAGGTCTGGTTTAGGTCTGGTTTAAGTCTGGTTTAGGTCTAGTTTAGGTCTAGTTTAGGTCTGGTTTAGGTCTAGTTTAGGTCTAGTTTAGGTCTGGTTTAGGTCTAGTTTAGGTCTGGTTTAGGTCTAGTTTAGGTCTGGTTTAGGTCTGGTTTAGGTCTGGTTTAGGTCTAGTTTAGGTCTGGTTTAGGTCTGGTTTAGGTCTGGTTTAGGTCTAGTTTAGGTCTGGTTTAGGTCTGGTTTAAGTCTAGTTTAGGTCTGGTTTAGGTCTGGTTTAGGCCTGGTTTAGGTCTGGTTTAGGTCTAGTTTAGGTCTGGTTTAGGTCTAGTTTAGGTCTGGTTTAGGTCTGGTTTAGGTCTGGGTCTGGTTTAGGTCTGGGTCTGGTTTAGGTCTGGTTTAGGTCTAGTTTAGGTCTGGTTTAGGTCTGGTTTAGGTCTAGTTTAGGTCTGGTTTAGGTCTGGTTTAGGTCTGGTTTAGGTCTGGTTTAGGCCTGGTTTAGGTCTGGTTTAGGTCTGGTTTAGGTCTGGTTTAGGTCTAGTTTAGGTCTGGTTTAGGTCTGGTTTAGGTCTAGTTTAGGTCTGGTTTAGGTCTGGTTTAAGTCTGGTTTAGGTCTGGTTTAGGTCTGGTTTAGGTCTGGTTTAGGTCTAGTTTAGGTCTGGTTTAGGTCTGGTTTAGGTCTAGTTTAGGTCTGGTTTAGGTCTGGTTTAAGTCTGGTTTAGGTCTGGTTTAGGTCTGGTTTAGGTCTGGTTTAGGTCTAGTTTAGGTCTGGTTTAGGTCTGGTTTAAGTCTGGTTTAGGTCTGGTTTAGGTCTAGTTTAGGTCTGGTTTAGGTCTAGTTTAGGTCTGGTTTAGGTCTAGTTTAGGTCTGGTTTAGGTCTGGTTTAGGTCTAGTTTAGGTCTGGTTTAGGTCTGGTTTAGGTCTGGTTTAGGTCTGGTTTAGGTCTGGTTTAGGTCTAGTTTAGGTCTGGTTTAGGTCTAGTTTAGGTCTAGTTTAGGTCTTGTTTAGGTCTGGTTTAGGTCTGGTTTAGGTCTGGTTTAGGTCTGGTTTAAGTCTAGTTTAGGTCTGGTTTAGGCCTGGTTTAGGTCTGGTTTAGGTCTAGTTTAGGTCTGGTTTAGGTCTGGTTTAGGTCTGGTTTAGGTCTGGTTTAGGTCTAGTTTAGGTCTGGTTTAGGTCTAGTTTAGGTCTGGTTTAGGTCTGGTTTAGGTCTGGTTTAGGTCTGGTTTAGGTCTAGTTTAGGTCTGGTTTAGGTCTAGTTTAGGTCTGGTTTAGGTCTAGTTTAGGTCTGGTTTAGGTCTGGTTTAGGTCTGGTTTAAGTCTAGTTTAGGTCTGGTTTAGGCCTGGTTTAGGTCTGGTTTAGGTCTAGTTTAGGTCTGGTTTAGGTCTAGTTTAGGTCTGGTTTAGGTCTGGTTTAGGTCTGGTTTAGGTCTGGTTTAGGTCTAGTTTAGGTCTGGTTTAGGTCTGGTTTAGGTCTGGTTTAGGTCTAGTTTAGGTCTAGTTTAGGTCTGGTTTAGGTCTAGTTTAGGTCTTGTTTAGGTCTTGTTTAGGTCTGGTTTAGGTCTGGTTTAGGTCTGGTTTAGGTCTGGTTTAAGTCTAGTTTAGGTCTGGTTTAGGCCTGGTTTAGGTCTAGTTTAGGTCTGGTTTAGGTCTGGTTTAGGTCTGGTTTAGGTCTGGTTTAGGTCTAGTTTAGGTCTGGTTTAGGTCTAGTTTAGGTCTGGTTTAGGTCTGGTTTAGGTCTGGTTTAGGTCTGGTTTAGGTCTGGTTTAGGTCTGGTTTAGGTCTGGTTTAGGTCTGGTTTAGGTCTGGTTTAGGTCTGGTTTAGGTCTGGTTTAGGTCTAGTTTAGGTCTGGTTTAGGTCTGGTTTAGGTCTGGTTTAAGTCTGGTTTAGGTCTGGTTTAGGTCTGGTTTAGGTCTGGTTTAGGTCTGGTTTAGGTCTAGTTTAGGTCTGGTTTAGGTCTGGTTTAGGTCTGGTTTAGGTCTAGTTTAGGTCTAGTTTAGGTCTGGTTTAGGTCTGGTTTAGGTCTGGTTTGGGTCTGGTTTAGGTCTGGTTTAGGCCTGGTTTAGGTCTAGTTTAGGTCTGGTTTAGGTCTGGTTTAGGCCTGGTTTAGGTCTGGTTTAGGTCCGGTTTAGGTCTGGTTTATATTGGTGCGTTTCTCCAGTCCTGGTTTCGTGTTTCTTACATTAAAGCAGAAGGACAAACACCTCAGTGCTTCTGAAAGACCTGCTGAATTATTAAATCCGCTCAGTTCTCAGGCTCAAACCCGAGTGGGACTTTCTGTGCTCCTCTGAGCTCGGTCTGCACCTGCTCCGGGTTAGGGTCACGCTGATGGGCTCTACATGTGTGTCTGTGGTGCAATGTTCAGCTGCCACACATCAGCAAACACTAAAAAAAACACAAGTACGTCCCCAGGAGCCACTGATCCGTCGTGTTTACGTGTTTCAACAAAACGGTGAGCGTGCCTGTTGGCAAAAAGGACGTTTGACGGCACAAATGAGCTCAGCTGACGTAGTTTCTGTTACCGTAATGTTCAGACTATTGAGCGCACCTGAATATGAGCCGCACCAACTGCATTTTAAAAGAAAATAAAGTACATATACAGGCCGCACGTGTCTATAAGCAGCTGGTGTCCGCGGTTTAACTTCAGATTTTTGCACAGAAAGATTTTTTTACATTTTTAATTAAATATCAGTCCACACGTTTTCCCAAACAGCCTGTGACACGGCGAATGTCTCCTGCACAAAAAGCCTCCGTCCTGTCTGTATCATGTCAGGGTCTTGGAGGATTTCAGCAAATTTTAGGGGGCGGGGACAGGTGTGTCCCTCTTGGGGGCGGGGATAGGTGTGTCCCTCTTGGGGGCGGGGATAGGTGTGTCACTCTTGGGGGCGGGGATAGGTGTGTCCCTCTTGGGGGCGGGGATACGTGTGTCCCTCTTGGGGGCGGGGATAGGTGTGTCCCTCTTGGGGGCGCGGATAGGTGTGTCCCTCTTGGGGGCGGGGATAGGTGTGTCTCTCTTGGGGGCGGGGATAGGTGTGTCCCTCTTGGGGGCGGGGATAGGTGTGTCCCTCTTGGGGGCGGGGATAGGTGTGTCCCTCTTGGGGGCGGGGATAGGTGTGTCACTCTTGGGGGCGGGGATAGGTGTGTCCCTCTTGGGGGCGGGGATAGGTGTGTGGATGTCTGACTAAAGTTTGAGACGTTTCTTCTCGTCATTTTCGCCTCTCCTGCATTTAACACCTGAAGACCTGAGGGCAGTTTTAGTACATTTCTCCTGGCCTGGATTTTGTTCTTAATTTTGCTTTTCAAACTGCCCCTTTTCCCCCTAATGAAGTGTTCTACCTCCTTTTGTTCAGTCCAACCTGTTATTTCACAATCTGCTGCTGTAGTTGTGTCATGAGGCTGTGAGAAAAGCCACAGGACCAGAAATAGAGATGAAAAAAAAAAAAAACTGAAAATAAAATTCACACTCTTTTATACAAAACCCACAGCAAACATGTAGAAACAACTTTTTGGACATAAAAATGCTTAATTTAGGGCCTGAGCTCCAAAAATGCAAAATCTCAAGTCTGTAAGTAAATTAAAAATCTCCTTATTGCCCTAAAAACAAAAAAAGTGCAGTGGCTCCATGACTTTCCTGGTCCAGTCCTGGAAACAGCTCCTGTCAGGTCCAGGGCCAGAGCCACAGCACTTCTGCATTTCCAGGGTGGAAATTACATTTGGATTTGTTCATTTGGACTGAAATAAACCTTTAAATAAAAATAGAAAGAGATGCACAATTACACACACCAAGATGTGTCATTTTCCATGTGTGTGAGAATTAACTCCACTTAGAGCGACTTTTTCCCTCGTTATAAACACACACAGTCAGAGGAGTCGACCATCTTGACTCACTTCACTCTTTGGCAAAGTTTGGCTCCATCAAAATGGACGGAGCGCATGAGTTTGGGGAAGACAAAGTTCCTATTGGACACTCGTTTTGCTCCCGTCATCACACAGCGTGAGTGTGACGTAGGATAAAGCCGCAGAAATGTACGGAAACCTCTATGTCTGCACTTTCAGAGGGGAAAAGGACGTTTCTGTCTGTTACACTTACAAAGTTCTGCGGTTATAGAAACATGTTCCTCTGAGTCGTAGACGATGTCGTGGGTGTTCGAGGGTTAAAATGAATCTCACTCACAAATCTTCATTTAGCATCAGAACTTATTTTACACACGGTGATGAACTGTTTTAGTGCATAAACTAATAATCCATTCATATATTCGCCGTATCGTTGTATAACAGAGTTCAAAATGTGAGACCAAAGTTTATAGTCCAGGAATTACGATAAAGAAGTTCTTTCTGGTCAGATTCTGTTAAAACAAAGTTCAGATTAAAGTGTGACGTCTGAAAACTCCAGGGCGAGTCTGAGGAAACACTTTAAATGAGCTCTGTGCACTAGGTTTAATGAGCCATTTGCAGAGCACAGATCGTTCACATACACCGGCCCTGCATCCACAAACATCGAGAAATACAAAAATCAAACACATGTCAGAATAATAAATGTGATGTAATAGTTCTGATGCAGTGGCCCAGAGTCTCTGTGGATAAACCTGTTCTGAAGCCTGTGGTGAAGCTGCAGGTTTGGGTTTGATCAATAATCACTTATAATAATATCCTCGACTAAACCTTCACGTGAACAGATTTGTATGAAATATAATTTATTACCTTTTTCATACATGACTAATACATTTGAGTGAAAAATCTTCTTCTTCAGCAGCGTTTTGAATGGACTGAAGAACTGAGCAGTGAAGTGTCACTGAATCAGGTTCTTCTGACACCCGACTGCACTGAACCGGGTGCTTTTTAATCCAGTTTTGTTTTAAACTATGGACTGAAGAATATTTGTGTCTGAAATTATTAATTATTAATTAATTAATTATAATAATATAATAATAATTATTATTAATAATAATCATCATTTAGTTTTGTTTTTCCTGACTGATGCGATACAGATGCTTTAAATCAGGGGGGCCCAAGCTTTTTTCATCTAGGGCCATATATTAAAACACAGAGCAGCGTGAGGGCCGATCGAGGGGCATAGACTGGAGGTCAAAACAGTGAGTAATTAAAAACTGTGCATTTATAACAGGTTTAAATGACCCTCCAGACCTTTGTTCAGGCTCAGACCCTCAAAAGGACAAACTACATTTGCTTGATTAAGGTAGATTTCAAAAACATGCAGTAAAAAGTACGACTTGTGGTAGTTTGGGCCAATTCACCTGGAAGCCTGAGGGCCAAAAATAACTGGTCTGAGGGCCACAGTTTGGACATGCCTGGTTTAGAATCTAGAGTCACCAGAGGCCGATGAAGCTTTGATAATATTTTTGAGTTTTTGAGTATTTTGGGCTGATTATAATTAAATTATACTAAAACTGCAAACTCACCCTCAGACCTTTTACTGTGAATCAAACAGTGTTGTGGAGATTTAAGGCCAGATGCCAGATGACAGATTTAACTCTGGATCTTTCTCTAATTCTGATGTTTGTCCATTAGGGATGAGACGAGACACGAGATCGGCTCCACTAGAACCAAACTGAGAACAGATTCCATCCATTTTTCCTTTATTTCCCATTCGTGTGTCAGTGTAGAGCTGCTTTTTCCGGAACTACAACTTCCAAAGAAGTAACTGGGCCTTCGACAGCACTTAACCCTGTTTTGTCCCATCCAAAATGTAAAGAGATAGTTTTCCTCCCGTGTGCATGATCTCGTGGCAGTTTTGTCTCTTGTGGTACGAGATCGTGTCCCACTTCCTCGCAGATGGAGTTGAGCCGCCCTCAGGTCTGATCCACGTCTGATCAGATTCCCCCCGATCTCTGACCGTTTTAATGAGACTTTCCTCTGAGCGCGACACACTGACCTCCATCCACCACACGAACCGACCAGACACACGGAAACGGACCTGCACGAAGCCCCGGCCAACACCAACCTGCACCAGAACTGTGGCAAACATTTCTGCCATTCTGGTTCTTCAGATATTCGCAGTTTTATTTCGGTCGATGACGTCGTCCAGAACCTCAGAATGTGAAACAGCCTCAAAACAGGAAGAAAATGATGTCAAACGTTTGTATTTGGTTTGTGCTGTTTTGTGCTGTGACAGTTTCATTTGTGTGAGTTTATTTCTATAATTATTCATTATTATTTTATCAAAAATTATATCACGTCATTTCCGCAAAACTAGAGACGATAAACGACCCGAGGCTGTGGAAAAGTCTGAATTATTCTAGAAAATAAGTCAAAAACAAAAAACTGATCCAGACTTTTCCACAGCCTCAGATCGTTTCTCTTCTCTTCAGATGAGCGGAAATGAAGTCACATAATAAACGATTATCACAGCAGGAAGTGTCTCGATGTTGAGTCGCGCAGCTTCCGGTCGATGCTTTTCTACGGCAAAATCCCTGTGGAAAAGTGTGTCATATTTTTGAGCAGCTTCATAAATCTGCCCCAACACCAAATCTACATCCAACAAGGAACAAAGAACAGATTCTGTCCATGAAGAATTTATCCACAACGATCAAGGGAAGAAAGACGAAAACTTAAAGGAAACAACGACGAGCATCAGAGAAACGACTGAGCAGCACTAACGTTCTGGTCCTGGAGGAAACAGAAGGAACTTGTTCAGACTGATTCTACAATTAAAATTAAACATCAATGTTGTGATGTCGATGTCAGCGCAGACTGAGATTTGTGCAGTTTAAACTCTACAGATGTTCACAGATTAAATGTTTGGTGTTGGGGCAGATTTATGAACACACTTTTCCACAGGGATTTTGCCGTAGAAAAACATCAACCGGAAGCTGCGAAACTCAACATCGAGACACTTCCTGCTGTTCTGATAATCGTCTGTTATAGGACGTCATTTCCGCTCAGCCGAGGCAGCGGCTTCAGCAAAACTCCACAAAACTAGTGGCGATAAACGATCTGAGGCTGTGGAAAAGTCTGTTTCAGTCTTTAGTCATTTGCTTTTAATTTAAATTTTATGGAATAACACAGACTTTTCCTCAGCCTCAGGTCGTTTATCGCCACTAGTTTTGTGGAGTTTGTCTCCGTCAGCTGAGCAGAAATGACGTCCTGTAATTACCACAGAAATAATAATGAAGAATTTTAGAAATAAACTCACACAAATGAAACTGTCACAGCACAAAACAGCACAAACCAAATACAAACGTTTGACATCATTTTCTTCCTGTTTTGAGGCTGTTTCACATTCTGAGGTTCTGGACGACGTCATCGACCGAAATAAAACTGTGAATATCTGAAGAACCAGAATCACACAAACGATTGACTCAATTTTTGGAGGTTTGTGTCTGATGGGACCAACTTCACGGAGGTTTGAACCTGGTCTCACTCGGGGATCATCCTGCTCCAAACCCAAACTAAACCAGGTCTGAACTGAGACTAAACCAGCCCAACGAGGTTCATTTGGTCTTCCGATCATTTCTTTTATTAGATTCTTTTCTTCAGGCCAAGAGTTTGTTTTCATACCTGACAGTTTCGACTGTCGACTGTGATGTTTCCACGTCTGAACAGCTGATTTAAATGAGTTTTGGCGCCGTCTTCCTGCGTCCGACTTCTGCAGGACAGTGTCCCGGGTGTGTGAGAGGAACAAAGCCCCTCGTCCCGGTTTATCGTCCCATGAGCGAGTTTCCGGAGCTCGAAAGCCTAAACCGGGCGTTTCCAAACTTTTTCATCCAGGGCCACGTATTAAACACAGAGCAGCGTGAGGCCGATCGAGGGTCAGACTGAGGGTCAGACTGGGGGTCAGACTGAGGGTCAGACTGAGGGTCAGACTGGGGGTCAGACTGAGGGTCAGACTGAGGGTCAGACTGAGGGTCAGACTGAGGGTCAGACTGAGGGTCAGACTGAGGGTCAGAACAGTGAGTCACTCAGATCTGTGCTTTTATAACAGGTTTGAGCCTCAGACCTTTGCTCAGGCTCAGACCCTCAGAAGGACGTTTGCTCGATCAGGGCAGATTAAAAAAACTGCAGTAAAAAGTACGATTTGTGGTTGTAAGTTTGGACATACGTGGCCTAGACTAGAACAGATGAGTGAGCAGTGAGAGATGATCATTTAAAACGAAATCTCAAGGAGCTTAAACACCACAAAAAACACCGCAAAAAAGGCTTGTCAAAAAATAATTTAAAAAATACCAATTTTGAGGTAAAAATGCCTATTTTAAGTGAAATTTTCTGCCAGTGCAGTAAGAAATTTTCACTTACCAAGTTTTCCTAAAACAAGACGAAATATGAATCTTGTTCTCAGCAGAAAACACGAGTTTCAAGTATTTATGGACAGATTTTTCCCCTTATTGGTTTGAGAAGGAAGTTAAAGAGGCTTAACCTGGACTGAGTTAATATAAAAAGTGCTTAGAATAAGTTGTAATATCGAGATAAGATAAATCAGGATGAATATCTGGAAACAATTTTTAAAAAATGTCATCTTATTAAGTAAAACAAGATCAATCTGCTTAATTCAAGTTAGTTTAACTAGGCTAGAAAATCTTTTTTTGTAGTGCAGGTCTTACATGACACAAAATCGTATCTTTTGAGCTTTAAGCCGTGTTATAAAGTTTCCTCATCAAAAACACAGCTGGAGTCGTGTTTGTTTCATTCACACGTTTGAGTGACTCTTTATCATTCGTTTGTTTCATCTCCAAAGCTCAAAACGCTCTGTTCCACCTCCTTTTACCTTTTGGTTCAGTAGAAATCGGCACTTTCATCAGGGCTGAAATGATCCAAATGGTTTTAGTGAAGGTGTGTGGAGCACTTCCTGTACCACCACGTGACATCACAGGGTGGAGCACGACCCCAGGTGCGTTTGTGGGAGCAGGACTGACGTCAGATCAGGCATTATTATAGAAAAGTGCAGGTAAAGTTAAACCACAGACGTACAGTAACACAAGTGCAGTGTGAGCGCAGCGAGACATGAGCCCATCAAAGTTTAACGTGGAGCAGGAGGCGCTGATAGAGTTACAGCGAAACCAGAGAGGCCAGTGGAAAAGACGCCTCAGCGCAGCTACGGTGGCCCAGGGACACTGAACACCGCAGGCACTCCCCCGACCGCCCCTTCCTCCACTTTGGGAATGTTGCTGACGGTTTCCGGCGGCACACGGGGCTCAGGTCCCAGCGGCGAGACTCGAATGGACTCGTTTCAGTGTCTGGGATGTTTTATAGCTCAAAGACGTCGAGGAAAACATTCACTCTGGCTGTGAGCGGGGGTCGCCTCTCCACAGATCTGACCTGTCACTTGGTCCGGTTTGGTCTCCTTGAAGATAGAAAGCTTTAATGCCACACTGCGGAACATTCCAGACAAAGCCATACCTTGGTCCCTCGTTTATCACAAGGGTCATGTTCTGAAAATAACCCGCAGTCGTCAGCTTCACTTTTACAGTTATTCTAATCTATATTTATTTTCTGTAATAACAAAGTAAACATAAAACATCAAATGTACAAAGATTCACTCCATTCTGCCAATCAGAGCGCAGAACACGACGCACAGAACAGCCAATCAGAGCGCAGAACACGCTGCACAGAACAGCCAATCAGAGCGCAGAACACGACGCACAGAACAGCCAATCAGAGCGCAGAACACGCTGCACAGAACAGCCAATCAGAGCGCAGAACACGCTGCACAGAACAGCCAATCAGAGCGCAGAACACGACGCACAGAACAGCCAATCAGAGCGCAGAACACGACGCACAGAACAGCCAATCAGAGCGCAGAACACGACGCACAGAACAGCCAATCAGAGCGCAGAACACGACGCACAGAACAGCCAATCAGAGCGCAGAACACGCTGCACAGAACAGCCAATCAGAGCGCAGAACACGACGCACAGAACAGCCAATCAGAGCGCAGAACACGCTGCACAGAACAGCCAATCAGAGCGCAGAACACGCTGCACAGAACAGCCAATCAGAGCGCAGAACACGACGCACAGAACAGCCAATCAGAGCGCAGAACACGACGCACAGAACAGCCAATCAGAGCGCAGTACACGACGCACAGAACAGCCAAACAGAGCGCCAGAACACGAGGCACAGAACAGCCAATCAGAGCGCAGAACACGACGCACAGAACAGCCAATCAGAGCGCAGAACACGACGCACAGAACAGCCAATCAGAGCGCAGAACACGACGCGCAGAACAGCCAATCAGAGCGCAGAACACGACGCACAGAACAGCCAATCAGAGCGCAGAACACGACGCACAGAACTGCCACTCGGAGCGCATACCACGACGCTCATAACAGCCAATCAGAGCGCAGAACACGGCGCACAGAACAGCCAATCAGAGCGCCAGAACACGACGCGCAGAACAGCCAATCAGAGCGCAGGACACGACGCGCAGAACAGCCAATCAGAGCGCAGAACACGACGCGCAGAACAGCCAATCAGAGCGCCAGAACACGGCGCACAGAACAGCCAATCAGAGCGCCAGAACACGACGCGCAGAACAGCCAATCAGAGCGCAGAACACGTCGCACAGAACAGCCAATCAGAGCGCAGAACACGACGCACAGAACAGCCAATCAGAGCGCAGAACACGGAGCACAGTACAGCCAATCAGAGCGCCAGAACACGACGCACAGAACAGCCAATCAGAGCGCCAGAACACGGCGCACAGAACAGCCAATCAGAGCGCAGAACACGACGCGCAGAACAGCCAATCAGAGCGCAGAACACGACGCACAGAACAGCCAATCAGAGCGCAGAACACGACGCACAGAACAGCCAATCAGAGCGCAGAACACGACGCACAGAACAGCCAATCAGAGCGCAGAACACGACGCACAGAACAGCCAATCAGAGCGCAGAACACGACGCGCAGAACAGCCAATCAGAGCGCAGGACACGACGCGCAGAACAGCCAATCAGAGCGCAGAACACGACGCACAGAACAGCCAATCAGAGCGCAGAACACGACGCGCAGAACAGCCAATCAGAGCGCAGAACACGACGCGCAGAACAGCCAATCAGAGCGCAGAACACGACGCACAGAACAGCCAATCAGAGCGCAGAACACGACGCACAGAACAGCCAATCAGAGCGCAGAACACGACGCACAGAACAGCCAATCAGAGCGCAGAACACGACGCACAGAACAGCCAATCAGAGCGCAGAACACGACGCACAGAACAGCCAATCAGAGCGCCAGAACACGACGCACAGAACAGCCAATCAGAGCGCAGAACACGACGCACAGAACAGCCAATCAGAGCGCAGAACACGACGCACAGAACAGCCAATCAGAGCGCAGAACACGACGCACAGAACAGCCAATCAGAGCGCAGAACACGACGCACAGAACAGCCAATCAGAGCGCAGAACACGACGCACAGAACAGCCAATCAGAGCGCAGAACACGCTGCACAGAACAGCCAATCAGAGCGCAGAACACGACGCACAGAACAGCCAATCAGAGCGCAGAACACGACGCACAGAACAGCCAATCAGAGCGCAGAACACGACGCACAGAACAGCCAATCAGAGCGCAGGACACGACGCACAGAACAGCCAATCAGAGCGCAGAACACGACGCACAGAACAGCCAATCAGAGCGCAGAACACGACGCACAGAACAGCCAATCAGAGCGCAGAACACGACGCACAGAACAGCCAATCAGAGCGCAGAACACGACGCACAGAACAGCTTCTTCTACTATTACTACTGTTCAGATGTCGGCCGCATCTCGTTTCTCTTTCCTCGCTTCCTTCTCCTTGATTCTGCAGGAAGTGGGTGAGGAAGTCCCGCCCACAGAGGAGACGAAGTGAGGAGAGAGGATCTGAACTCCTCACTGAGGCAGATAAAGTTTGATTCTTTCTCAGTTTTACTCTTTCCTTCCTTCTGTGGGTTTCTTTGAGACGCCGCTTAATACGACGCGAAAACCGGAGGATCGAGGAGAGGAATCGAGGAGGAGGAGGCGAGGAGGAGGAGGCGAGGAAAGAGGAATGAGACGCAGCTCAAACTGGGCCGTCCCACTGGCCCACCTGGACCTGGGGCGGCCCGGTAATGAGGCGTACGGTGGCTCGGAGGGACATTACAGGGACCATTAGTCACTGGATCTGAGAAACAGGAGCCGGGCTGAGCTCCGGGTGATCTGTGAGCTCTGATGTGGCTCCTGCAGAAACCACATCCAGGATCTGTCACTGCTGCTGCCCCCGGGGCTCATGTTATCCAGGATCTGTCACTGCTGCTGCCCCCGGGGCTCAGGTTGAAGCAGAACGGTTCAAAATGCAGCTCCAGGCCACAAACGTCCTGCCCTGATATCCGAGGCTCCGGTTCTGTCCAAACAACTTATTTTAAACTGTCAGGGAAATCCTTTATCCTCAGGTTCTTCTAATGGAGCTGCTTCAGTCTGATTTTACTGCTCTGCAAAAAAGGCCGGTCAAAAAGAAGAAAAAAATACCAATTTTGAGGTAAAAATGCCTATTTTAAGTGAAATTTTCTGTCAGTGCAGTAAGAAATTTTCACTTACCAAATTTTCTTAAAACAAGACGAAATCTGAATCTTGTTCTGAGCAGAAAACACGAGTTTCAAGTATTTATGTCAAGATTTTTCCCCTTATTGGTTTGAGGAGGAAGTTAAAGAGGCTTAACCTGGACTGAGTTAATATAAAAAGTGCTGAGAATAAGTTGTAATATCGAGATAAGAGAAATCAGGATGAAATATCTTATCTTAATCTATAACAAAACTCATCTTATTCAGTAAAAAAATCTTAAAATCTTTTAAGATGAATCTGCTTAATTCAAGTGACTTTAACGATGCTAGAAAATCCTTTTTTGTCGTGGAAAACCTGATCCAGGAAATCAGTAAATAACAGAATGTTAAATAAAAACAAGAGCTCCTCCAGTGGGGCAAAATACGCCCGTACTTTGACTTATTGTATATAGAATTAAGTTAGAATTTGTCAAACCCAGCAACAGAACTTAAAGACACTACAAAGCTTTGAAGTGTCCACAGACGGACAGCGCCATACCATAACACGTCCCGTCTTATTACAACGGGCGTATAACAATACAAATCATTTCCATATGTGTTTTTACATCATATTTGTACCATTTGTGTCGATAGTTGTTTCTTTGGATCAGAGACAGTGGGTTTGCTGCTGTTTGCACATGAGGATCACACTTTATACTTTCCTTATGTCACATTTACTCATTTGGAGTCATGTTCTGCTCAGACTAAAGGAGAAACAAATGAACCGCTTTAATCTCCACTGTGGAATCACCAGGATCCACTCATCTATGGGAATGTGGATGAAGGTTTTAATTTCAGCTCCTGCAGTTCCATTTTATTTCTACAGCACCAATAACAATGGACTCGTCTCTTTGACAAGGACAGAAAGTGTGGAGTTTGCATGTTCTCCCTGTGTCTGGATGAGTTTCTTCTGGGCTCCGGTTTAATCCATCAGCCCAAAACATTTTACAGAAGTCTCCAAAAGGCTGATAACTAATGTAGGTCAATAAAATACACTCGATCAACTCAAATACTGTGGAACACACGACTAAATACAACTGGAACTGTTGGTTTTGTTTTAACGGTTCTTCATTTGTTTCTGTTGTTTTAAGGCGACTCTGAGTGTCCAGAAAAACGCCTCATAAATAAACTGTATTATTATACGCCCGTTCTAAGACGGGACGTATTATGGTATGGCGCTGTCCGTCCGTCTGTCCGTCCGTCTGTCCGTCCGTCCGTCCGTCTGTGGACACTTCAAAGCTCGACCCTTTGCAAAAACCTGCCCGTCGCTCTTGCTAACTGTGATCGTTTCCATCTCTGTCTTTTTATCTTCCATCTCTGTCCTTTTATGTTACGTGCCGTAGATCTGAACTCTCTTCTCAAATGTTCTGCTGCTGAAAGCGAGAACAACCCACATTCTCTGCTTCTTTGAGCTTTGACACATTAAACCTTTGTAGTGTCTTTAAGTTCTGTTGCTGCGATCTGATTGGTGGAATTCCGATTCTAGAATGTGATGATGTCATACTCCTACTGCAAGAGCCACATTTCCCTATTGATTATCCGTCCGTCCGTCTGTCCGTCTGTCTGTGGACAATTTCTTGTCCGCGCTCTAACTCCACAACCGTCTCACCTCGGAATGTCAAACTTCAAAACTGAACACTTTTTTGCAGTTAATAGATGCTTTTATTTAAATGAGTGCGCATCTACTCCTCAGTGGAATCGTCATGAGGAGGAGGGCGGGGCGGAGCAAAGTCGGCCATGTTGGGAAGGTCAAACACCACACAGCAGCTCAGGGCAGCACGAGGGATCTCCATGTCCCGCACCTGAGTCCAAACTCCGGTCCTTGCATCAAAACATTCACAAGCACAATGAAGGGTGCCCAGATTGTCCCCGCCTACAACATATAGCTGATTGTCAACAACCTCAATGCCAAAGTGGCTGCGCCTGGTCCACATGTTGGGTAGAGGGCGCCACGTGTTGGTTGCGGGGTTATAGGCTTCAACAGTGTTCAAACAGGAATCCCCATTTAACCCACCAACAGCGTAGATTTCATTATCATAGGCGATGACACTGACCCCAGAGCGCATGGTGGACATATCCACTATCATGGTCCACTGTTCGGTTAGTGGGTTGTAAGTCTCAGCTGATGCCAGGTAATGTTCACCATTAAAACCTCCACAAATGTAGATCTTTCCATTGTACACTGTGCTGCTGGCATCGCTCCTCTGTTCGTTCATAGGTGAAATCATGGTCCACTGATTGGTCACTGGCAAGTACCTTTCGGCTGTCTTCAGCCTGTCCAGTCCATTGCACCCGCCTATCGCGTAGATCAAACCATCCAGCAAAGTCACACTAACGCTGCTCCTACGTGAATGCATGGGTGCTAATTCTTGCCACGTGTGAATTGCCAGGTCGTACTTGCAGGTAGTGTTGAGCTGGTGATTGCCGTCAGACCCTCCAATCACGTACACAGATCCATTAAGGAACACTGTGCCGTGATGGGCTCTTGGAGTCCAGTCATCATTAGCCACACCCACCCAGCGATCGGTGCGGTTGTCATAGACTTCAATTCTGTTGGTTGTTCCGTTTCGGCTATAGCCACCAATAACCATAAGCACCGCACTGGGCAGCCTTGGAGTGGCTAGACGAGTGGGGGGCAGGGAGGCATTGTACCTCCTACCTCTTTCATCCAACATCACCTTTATGATCTTCTCCCAAACAGTCCAGTTATGACTGTAGTGGGACAGGTTATATCTAATCATGCACTGAGTGAAGTCATCAACATGGATCAGACCCAGACGGACTTTTAGTAGGAGGTCGGCCAAGTAGTGGTTCCTTTCCTCAGGAGCATGTAAAATCCATCTGATGACTGCCACTAACACGGTGGTCTCCTCCTTCACGTTCAGCCGATCATCATCAATGACTGAACACAGGTCTTCCCTGGAGAGCTGGAAGAACTCTTCAGAGCTGGTCACCACCTCTTCGAAATGCTTCAGGATGTATAAGAAGGCTTGTTTCCTCAGCTGGGGGTAGTAGTACTTGTTTGAGATACCCCATACAGTGATGCAGTTACTGGGGGACATTTGCTCCTTCATGACCTGACAGCAGACTTCGGTAATGCCGCTCACATCTAAGTAGTCAGCAGCTATAAAGAGCTCCTGGAGGTTTTCCTGGGTGATGTGCACCACCCCGGTGTAGCAGTAGTCCAGGATAATCTTCATGATATCAGCTGACACATTGGAGATCTCAAACACCTGGCAGTCAGGGCTGGACCAGTTAGTGAAGAGGCTTTTAAAGTATGTGCTGCAGCTACACAGAACCAGTTTGTGTGCTGGGAATTGCACGCCGGCCACGTTGAGCAAAGCATCGCACAACTTCTGCTCCCTCCTCAATTCCTCGAACACAGTGTTCATGTTTGGTTTTGTATTTGAAAATGGATATCTTTGCACAGAGACATGTCTGTCTCTCTTGCTAACTGTGATCGTTTCCATCTCTGTCCTTTTATCTTCCATCTCTGTCCTTTTATGTTACGTGCCGTAGATCTGAACTCTCTTCTCAAATGTTCTGCTGCTGAAAGCGAGAACAACCCACATTCTCTGCTTCTTTGAGCTTTGACACATCAAAGCTTTGTAGTGTCTTTAACCTCTTGAGACCCTGTGGCCTCATACAAGGACATTACATTTTTGCCTCTTAGCACCATGATATTCCTTTTTTTAAACTTTCACCTGGCAGCCATATTGAGGGACTGTGCGATCTTGTGCTGATATCACAATATTACACCAAATTTTTATGAAAAAAAATGGCAGGGAAATCAACAAAGAACCTCTACAGCAATAAAAAAAAAACAGCATGGTATATATATAATATCTGGACGGTTCTGCTGCTGGAGAGAAAACTGCTGCCTCCATTTTGTACCTTGCACTTTTTGCACTTTTTGCACGTCCGCTTTTTTGTTTGATTGAAAACCAGAAAAAATGAAAACTGGCCCGCATTTTCACACCTTTGTCTGTGTTTTTAACCCGCTCACGGTCGACCTGAGTCACATTTTGCAGGTTTAGATCTTGAAATAAACAGCAGAATGCGTTTTATCTGTACATTTTAGTGTTTTTACATTTTTAAAACAACGGTGTCGGTTGACGTCACGCAGTGAGATCGACCCATTGTTCTCATATGAGCACAAAATACTTCCTGTATAAAAACTGTTTAGTTATTATACTTAATAGGTCTTACTTATCCCAAATAGTAAGAAGAAATAAAAAAAAATGCACCCCAGACAAAAGCTCAGGTCTCAGGAGGTTAAGTTCTGTTGCTGCGATCTGATTGGTGGAATTCTGATTCTAGAATGTGATGATGTCATACTCATACTCCTACTGCAAGAGCCAGATTTCCCTATTGATTATCCGTCCGTCTGTCTGTCCGTCTGTCTGTGGACAATTTCTTGTCCGCGCTCTAACTCCACAACCGTCTCACCTCAGGAATGTCAAACTTCCAAACTGCACCAACAATTCATCTTTAACTGGGTTTGACAAATTCTAACTTAATTCTATATACAATAATTCAAAGTACGGGCGTATTTTGCCCCACTGGAGGAGCTCTTGTTATTATTATTATTATTAAAAGAAATCGAACATTTATTTCAACAAGAGCTCCTGTGCGTCGTGTTCAAATCCACGACATTTAAACTGGAGCAGAGTTTGAGGAATGAGCTTCAGAACCAGGACAGGACCACAGGAGGTCCAGAGCGGGACTTAGTCTGGACCGGTCCAGATTTAGTCTGGACCAGTCCAGACTAAATCTGGACCGGTCCAGACTAAGTCCCGACTGGACTGGACTGTGGAGGCTCTTGTTGTGACCATAGAGACGTCAGGTCTGAATGCTCCACATTAGGGCGTTAAAGCTTTTATTCTGACAGGCTTTAAAGCTTTTATTCTGACAGGGTTTAAAGCTTTTATTCTGACAGGGTTTAAAGCTTTTATTCTGACAGGGTTTAAAGCTTTTATTCTGACAGGGTTTAAAGCTTTTATTCTGACAGGGTTTAAAGCTTTTATTCTGACAGGGTTTA
The DNA here is from genome assembly GCA_034769755.1 of Odontamblyopus lacepedii. Taxonomy (NCBI): domain Eukaryota; kingdom Metazoa; phylum Chordata; class Actinopteri; order Gobiiformes; family Gobiidae; genus Odontamblyopus; species Odontamblyopus lacepedii. Next base: position 44,672,290 of record CM068346.1, read on the forward strand.
AAGCTTTTATTCTGACAGGGTTTAAAGCTTTTATTCTGACAGGGTTTAAAGCTTTTATTCTGACAGGGTTTAAAGCTTTTATTCTGGTTTAGTGGCTTAGAAAAAGGAAACGTTCTGGTGCAGTTTCCTCGTCACAGACCTGAAGTTGTACTTTTATTTCATTCACACGTTTAACACACAAATTAAGCTGAGTTTTTCTCTCAAACTGGAAACTCTCTGTTTCCTTTGTGACGTCTCCACTGTGTTTTTAAACTCCACACACCTTCATTAGTCATGTGGATGATCTCAGAATATAGAGCTTATATATAGTGCTTGTTCTGCCTGTGCCGGGTCCATAGAGCCTGTACAGACAGACGTGTGCTTGTTCTGCCTGTGCCGGGTCCATAGAGCCTGTACAGACAGACGTGTGCTTGTTCTGCCTGGGCCGGGTCCATAGAGCCTGTGCAGACAGACGTGTGCTTGTTCTGCCTGTGCCGGGTCCATAGAGCCTGTACAGACAGACGTGTGCTTGTTCTGCCTGGGCCGGGTCCATAGAGCCTGTACAGACAGACGTGTGCTTGTTCTGCCTGGGCCGGGTCCATAGAGCCTGTACAGACAGACGTGTGCTTGTTCTGCCTGTGCCGGGTCCATAGAGCCTGTGCAGAAGTGTGACTAAAGCCCTGTTCACACGGGGTCAGTGTTTCCTGTGGTGATTTGTAATAATCGTGCAGGATCCTGAGATCTTAATCCCGTCCGAATGCGTCGTGTTTATCATTTCTAAACTAAAAATTCTGACGTAAATGAGCGATTATATTTCTCCAAACGCAGACGTCTGATGGTAACACTCCAGTGGCCCCGTGTGAACCTGCATCTCAGGGTTTGTTGTTGTAATTACTCCTTTTCTGTTCTTTTCTTCTCTTTCCGCGTTCTTTTCTCTTTCAGTCTCAGTCAAAAGCTCCATTCATATGGGAGAAGTTCAACCCGGGAACGTCCGCTCATTTGCAAATTACCGCCGCACGGGATTAGCAAAGCCCAAAAATCACTGTTTTACTGACAAAGAAAGAAATAGAAAAGGCGCAAATACAACAGCAAACATATGCAGATTCACACGGGGCCACTGGAGTTTTATCACCGGACGTCTGTGTTTGGGGAAATATCATCGGTCATTTACGGCAGAATTTTGACTTTGCTAATGAGAAACACGGAGCGTTTGGACGGGATTAAGATCTCAGGCTCCTCCACGATTATTAGAAATCACCTCAGGTCCACAGGAAACACTGACCCCGTGTGATTTAAGGCAGTGTGACATCACCACAGAATTCTGCTCCCGTCACACGTTCTGCTCCCGTCACACGTTCTGCTCCCGTCACACGTTCTGCTCCCGTCAAATGTTCTGCTCCCGTCACATGTTCTGCTCCCGTCACACGTTCTGCTCCCGTCACACGTTCTGCTCCCGTCACATGTTCTGCTCCCGTCACACGTTCTGCTCCCGTCACACGTTCTGCTCCCGTCACATGTTCTGCTCCCGTCAAATGTTCTGCTCCCGTCAAATGTTCTGCTCCCGTCACATGTTCTGCTCCTGTCAAATGTTCTGCTCCCGTCACACGTTCTGCTCCCGTCACATGTTCTGCTCCCGTCACATGGAGCTCAGGGGGACAGTGGCCACAGGAGGAATTTATACCGGAGCTGAATTTATTCATGTGCAAAATCGTGAAATTAAGGCCTTGTCCACACGTATCCGGGGATCTGATAAACCGAAGATGTTTTGCTGTGTTTTGACCTGTCGTCCACACACGTGTGTGTGTGTATCTGTGTATATACGTGTGTATCTGTGTATATATGTGTGTATCTGTGTATATATGTGTGTATATATGTGTGTGTATATATCTGTGTATGTATGTGTGTGTATCTGTGTATATATGTGTGTGTGTATATGTGTGTGTATATATCTGTGTATACAGTGATGGCCGAAAGTATTGGCACCCCAGAAGTTCCGTCAGAAAAGGCCCAATTTCTCCCAAAAAATGAATGCAATCACAACTGCTTTGACATTAAAATGTTCATTTAATTTATCTTCAATGACAAATCACAAAAAGGAATTGTCAAAAAGCCAAATTGAATATAATTCTGCACCAAACATAAAAAGGGGGTGGACAAAAGTATTGGCACCCTTTGAAAGATCATGTGCTGCTTCTCTAATTTGAATAATTAATGGCACCTGGTACTCACCTGTGGCACACAACAGGTGGTGGCAATAACTAAATCACACCAACAGCCAGTTAAAATGGATTGAAGTTGACTCAACCTCTGTCCTGTGCCACACACACACACCACACTGAGCATGGAGAAAAGAAAGAAGACCAAAGAACTCTCTGAGGACTTGAAAAACAAAATTGTGAAGAAGCATGAGCAATGTCAAGGCTACAAGTCCATCTCCAAAGATCTTGAAGTTCCTGTGTCTACTGTGCGCAGTGTCATCAAGAAGTTTAAAGAGCATGGCACTGTGGCTAACCTCCCCAGATCTGGACGGAAAAGGGAAATCGATGACAGATTTCAGCGTAAGATTGTGCAGATGGTGGTAAAAAATCTTAGACTAACATCCAAACAAGTTCAGGCTGCCCTGCAGTCCGAGGGTACAACAGTATCAACCCGTACTATCCGCCGACATCTGAATGAAAAAGGACTCTATGGTAGAAGACCCAGGAAAACCCCATTTCTGACCCAGAGACACAAAAAAGCCAGGCTGGAGTTTGCCAAAACCTACCTGAGAAAGCCACAAACATTTTGGAAGAATGTTCTCTGGTCAGATGAGACAAAGGTAGAGCTTTTTGGGAACGGGCATCAACACAGAGTTTTCAGGAAAAGAAATGAGGCCTTCAAAGAGAAGAACACGGTCCCTACAGTCAAACATGGTGGAGGTTCCCTGATGTTTTGGGGTTGCTTTGCTGCCTCTGGCACTGGACTGCTTGACCGTGTGCATGGAATTATGAAGTCAGAAGACTATCAACAGATTTTGCAGCATAATGTAGGGCCCAGTGTGAGAAAGCTGGGTCTCCCTCAGAGGTCATGGGTCTTCCAGCAGGATAATGACCCTAAGCACACTTCAAACAGCACTAGAAAATGGCTTGAGAGAAAGCACTGGAGACTTCTAAAGTGGCCAGCAATGAGTCCAGACCTGAATCCCATAGAAAACCTGTGGAGAGAGCTCAAAATGGCAATTTGGAAAAGGCACCCTTCAAATCTCAGGGACCTGGAGCAGTTTGCCAAAGAAGAATGGTCTAAAATTCCAGCAGAGCGTTGTAATAAACTCACTGATGGTTACCGGAAGCGGTTGTTCGCAGTTATTTTGTCTAAAGGTTGTGCTACCAAATATTAGGCTGAGGGTGCCAATACTTTTGTCCAGCCCATTTGTTGAATTTTGTGTAAAATAATATTTGATTTGACTTTTTTTCATTCTCTTTTGTGTTTTTTCATTGCAAGAAAAATAAATGAAGATATTAATGCCAAAGCATTTGTGATTGCAATCATTTTCTGGAAGAAATTGAGTATTATAGGACAGGATTGCAGGGGTGCCAATACTTTCGGCCATCACTGTATATGTGTGTATATATCTGTGTATATATGTGTGTGTGTGTATCTGTGTATATATGTGTGTGTATCTGTGTATATATGTGTGTGTGTATATGTGTGTGTATCTGTGTATATATGTGTGTATATATGTGTGTGTATATATGTGTGTATATATGTGTGTGTATCTGTGTATATATGTGTGTATATATGTGTGTATATATCTGTGTATATATGTGTGTGTGTATATGTGTGTATCTGTGTATATATGTGTGTGTGTATATGTGTGTATCTGTGTATATATGTGTGTATATATGTGTGTGTGTGTATCTGTGTATATATGTGTGTATATATGTGTGTGTATATATGTGTGTATATATGTGTGTGTATCTGTGTATATATGTGTGTATATATGTGTGTGTATATATCTGTGTATATATGTGTGTATATATCTGTGTATATATGTGTGTGTGTGTGTGTATCTGTATATATGTGTGTGTGTATATGTGTGTATCTGTGTATATATGTGTGTGCGTGTATCTGTGTATATACATGTGTATCTGTGTATATATGTGTGTATCTGTGTATATATGTGTGTATATATGTGTGTGTGTGTATATATCTGTGTATATGTGTGTGTGTGTGTGTAGCTGTGTATATATGTGTGTGTGTGTGTGTGTATCTGTGTATATATGTGTGTATATATGTGTGTGTATGTGTGTGTGTGTATATATGTGTGTATCTGTGTATATATGTGTGTATATATGTGTGTGTATATATCTGTGTATATATGTGTGTGTATCTGTGTATATATGTGTGTGTGTATATGTGTGTGTATCTGTGTATATATGTGTGTATATATGTGTGTGTATATATCTGTGTATATATGTGTGTATATATCTGTGTATATATGTGTGTGTGTGTGTATCTGTGTATATATGTGTGTGTATCTGTGTATATATGTGTGTGTGTATATGTGTGTATCTGTGTAAATATGTGTGTATATATGTGTGTGTATATATCTGTGTATATATGTGTGTGTATCTGTGTATATATGTGTGTATATATGTGTGTATATATCTGTGTATATATGTGTGTGTGTATATGTGTGTATCTGTGTATATATGTGTGTGTGTATATGTGTGTATCTGTGTATATACGGGTGTATCTGTGTATATATGTGTGTATATATGTGTGTGTGTGTATCTGTGTATATATGTGTGTATATATGTGTGTGTATATATCTGTGTATATATGTGTGTGTGTGTATCTGTGTATATATGTGTGTATATATGTGTGTGTATATATGTGTGTATATATGTGTGTGTATCTGTGTATATATGTGTGTGTGTATATGTGTGTGTATCTGTGTATATATGTGTGTATATATGTGTGTGTATATATCTGTGTATATATCTGTGTATATATGTGTGTGTGTGTATCTGTATATATGTGTGTGTGTATATGTGTGTATCTGTGTATATATCTGTGCGTGTATCTGTGTATATATGTGTGTATATATGTGTGTGTATATATCTGTGTATATATGTGTGTGTATCTGTGTATATATGTGTGTGTATATATCTGTGTATATATGTGTGTGTATCTGTGTATATATGTGTGTATATATGTGTGTGTATATATCTGTGTATATATGTGTGTGTATCTGTGTATATATGTGTGTGTGTATCTGTGTATATATGTGTGTATATATCTGTGTATATATGTGTGTATATATGTGTGTATATATCTGTGTATATATGTGTATCTGTGTATATATGTGTGTGTGTATATGTGTGTATCTGTGTATATACGGGTGTATCTGTGTATATATGTGTGTATATATGTGTGTGTGTGTATCTGTGTATATATGTGTGTATATATGTGTGTGTATATATCTGTGTATATATGTGTGTGTGTATCTGTGTATATATGTGTGTATATATGTGTGTGTATATATGTGTGTATATATGTGTGTGTATCTGTGTATATATGTGTGTGTGTATATATGTGTGTATATATGTGTGTGTCTATATCTGTGTATATATGTGTGTATATATCTGTGTATATATGTGTGTGTGTGTATCTGTATATATGTGTGTGTGTATATGTGTGTATCTGTGTATATATGTGTGTGCGTGTATCTGTGTATATACATGTGTATCTGTGTATATATGTGTGTATCTGTGTATATATGTGTGTATATATGTGTGTGTGTGTGTATCTGTGTATATATGTGTGTATATATGTGTGTGTATATATCTGTGTATATGTGTGTGTGTGTGTGTGTATCTGTGTATATATATGTGTGTGTGTGTGTGTGTATCTGTGTATATATGTGTGTATCTGTGTATATATGTGTGTATCTGTGTATATATGTGTGTATCTGTGTATATATGTGTGTGTGTGTATCTGTGTATATATGTGTGTATCTGTGTATATATGTGTATATATGCGTGTGTGTGTATCTGTGTATATATGTGTGTATCTGTGTATAATATGTGTATATATGTGTGTATGTGTGTATCTGTGTATATATGTGTGTATCTGTGTATATATGTGTGTATATATATATGTGTGTATCTGTGTATATATGTGTGTGTATATGTGTGTGTGTATCTGTGTATATGTGTGTATCTGTGTATATATGTGTGTATCTGTGTATATATGTGTGTATCTGTGTATATATGTGTGTATATATATATGTGTGTATCTGTGTATATATGTGTGTATATATGTGTGTATATATATATGTGTGTATCTGTGTATATATGTGTGTATATATATATGTGTGTATCTGTGTATATATGTGTGTATATATATATGTGTGTATCTGTGTATATATGTGTGTATCTGTGTATATATGTGTGTGTATCTGTGTATATATGTGTGTATCTGTGTATATATGTGTGTATCTGTGTATATATGTGTATATATGTGTGTGTGTGTGTATCTGTGTATATATGTGTGTATCTGTATATATGTGTGTGTGTGTATATGTGTATATATGTGTGTATCTGTGTATATATGTGTGTGTGTATCTGTGTATATATGTGTATATATGCGTGTGTGTGTGTATCTGTGTATATATGTGTGTATCTGTGTGTATATATGTGTGTGTGTGTATCTGTGTATATATGTGTGTGTGTGTATCTGTGTATATATGTGTGTATCTGTGTGTATATATGTGTGTATATATGTGTGTGGGTGTGTGTATCTGTGTATATATGTGTGTATCTGTGTATATATCTGTGTATATATGTGTGTATCTGTGTATATATGTGCGTATGTGTATCTGTGTATATATGTGTGTATATATGTGTGTATCTGTGTATATATGTGTGTATATATGTGTGTATGTGTATATATGTGTGTGTATTTGTGTATATATGTGTGTATCTGTGTATATACGTGTGTATCTGTGTATATATGTGTGTGTGTGTATCTGTGTATATACGTGTGTATCTGTGTATATACGTGTGTATCTGTGTATATATGTGTGTGTGTGTATCTGTGTATATACGTGTGTATCTGTGTATATATGTGTGTATCTGTGTACATATGTGTGTATCTGTGTATATATGTGTGTATCTGTGTATATATGTGTGTATATATGTGTGTGTGTGTATCTGTGTATATATGTGTGTATATATGTGTGTGTGTATCTGTGTATATATGTGTGTATATATGTGTGTGTGTGTATCTGTGTATATATGTGTGTATATATGTGTGTGTGTATCTGTGTATATATGTGTGTATCTGTGTATATATCTGTGTATATATGTGTGTATATATATGTGTGTATCTGTGTATATATGTGTGTATCTGTGTATATATCTGTGTATATACGTGTATCTGTGTATATATGTGTGTATCTGTGTATATATCTGTGTATATACGTGTGTATCTGTGTATATATGTGTGTATATATGTGTGTATCTGTGTATATATCTGTGTATATACGTGTGTATCTGTGTATATACGTGTGTATCTGTGTATATATGTGTGTATCTGTGTATATATGTGTGTATCTGTGTATATATGTGTGTATCTGTGTATATATCTGTGTATATACGTGTGTATCTGTGTATATATCTGTATATATGTGTGTATGTGTATATACGTGTGTATCTGTGTATATACGTGTGTATCTGTGTATATACGTGTGTATCTGTGTATATACGTGTGTATCTGTGTATATATGTGTGTATCTGTGTATATACATGTGTATCTGTGTATATACGTGTGTATCTGTGTATATACGTGTGTATCTGTGTATATATGTGTGTATATATGTGTGTATCTATGTATATACATGTGTATCTGTGTATATACGTGTGTATCTGTGTATATACGTGTGTATCTGTGTATATATGTGTATATATGTGTGTATCTGTGTATATACGTGTGTATCTGTGTATATATCTGTATATACGTTTGTATCTGTGTATATACGTGTGTATCTGTGTATATATGTGTGTATCTGTGTATATACGTGTGTATCTGTGTATATATGTGTGTATCTGTGTATATACGTGTGTATCTGTGTATATATCTGTGTATATATGTGTGTATCTGTGTATATACGTGTGTTTCTGTGTATATATGTGTGTATCTGTGTATATACGTGTATCTGTGTATATATGCGTGTATCTGTGTATATATCTGTGTATATACGTGTGTATCTGTGTATATACGTGTGTATCTGTGTATATACGTGTGTATCTGTGTATATATCTGTGTATATATGTGTGTATCTGTGTATATACGTGTGTATCTGTGTATATACGTGTGTATCTGTGTATATATCTGTGTATATATGTGTGTATCTGTGTATATACGTGTGTATCTGTGTATATATGCGTGTATCTGTGTATATATCTGTGTATATACGTGTGTATCTGTGTATATACGTGTGTATCTGTGTATATACGTGTGTATCTGTGTATATACGTGTGTATCTGTGTATATATCTGTGTATATATGTGTGTATATATATGTGTGTATATATATGTGTGTGTGTGTTGACAGATGCGTATCGTGTGCAAAGACGTTTCCGCGGAGACGGTGTACGACGTGCTCCATGACACCCCCTACAGGAAGAAGTGGGACACGAACATGATCGACACGTACGACATCGGACGACTGACGGTGAACGCAGACGTGGGATATTACTCCTGTGAGTACTACGAGTACTACGAATACTACGAGTACTACTACTCCTGTGAGTACTACGAGTACTACGAATACTACGAGTACTACTACTCCTGTGAGTACTACGAGTACTACGAATACTACGAGTACTACTACTCCTGTGAGTACTACGAGTACTACGAATACTACGAGTACTACTACTCCTGTGAGTACTACGAATACTACGAGTACTACTACTCCTGTGAGTACTACGAGTACTATGAATACTACGAATACTACTACTCCTGTGAGTACTACGAGTACTACGAATACTACGAATAATACTACGAATACTACTGTGAGTACTACGAATACTACGAGTACTACGAGTACTACTACTCCTGTGAGTACTACGAGTACTACGAATACTACGAGTACTACTACTCCTGTGAGTACTACGAGTACTACGAATACTACGAATACTACTACTCCTGTGAGTACTACGAGTACTACGAGTACTACGAGTACTACTACTCCTGTGAGTACTACGAGTACTACGAATACTACGAGTACTACTACTCCTGTGAGTACTATGAGTACTACGAGTACTACGAATACTACGAATACTACTACTCCTGTGAGTACTACGAGTACTACGAGTACTACGAATACTACGAGTACTACGAATACTACGAGTACTACTACTCCTGTGAGTACTACGAGTACTACAAGTATTACGAATACTACGAGTACTACGAATATTACGAGTACTACTACTCCTGTGAGTACTACGAGTACTACGAATACTACGAGTACTACTACTCCTGTGAGTACTACGAGTACTACGAATACTACGAATACTACTACTCCTGTGAGTACTACGAGTACGACGAATACTACGAGTACTACTACTCCTGTGAGTACTACGAGTACTACGAATACTACAAGTACTACTACTCCTGTGAGTACTACGAGTACTATGAATACTACGAATACTACTACTCCTGTGAGTACTACGAGTACTACGAATACTACGAATAATACTACGAATACTACTCCTGTGAGTACTACGAATACTACGAGTACTACGAGTACTACTACTCCTGTGAGTACTACGAATACTACGAGTACTACTACTCCTGTGAGTACTACGAGTACTACGAGTACTACGAATACTACGAATACTACTACTCCTGTGAGTACTACGAGTACTACGAGTACTACGAGTACTACTACTCCTGTGAGTACTATGAGTACTACGAGTACTACGAATACTACGAATACTACTACTCCTGTGAGTACTACGAGTACTACGAGTACTACGAATACTACGAGTACTACTACTCCTGTGAGTACTACGAGTACTACAAGTATTACGAATACTACGAGTACTACGAATATTACGAGTACTACTACTCCTGTGAGTACTACGAGTACTACGAATACTACGAGTACTACTACTCCTGTGAGTACTACGAGTACTACGAGTACTACGAGTACTACGAATACTACGAATACTACTACTCCTGTGAGTACTACGAGTACTACGAATACTACGAGTACTACGAATACTACGAGTACTACTACTCCTGTGAGTACTACGAGTACTACAAGTATTACGAATACTACGAGTACTACGAATACTACGAGTACTACTACTCCTGTGAGTACTACGAGTACTACGAATACTACGAGTACTACTACTCCTGTGAGTACTACGAGTACTACGAGTACTACGAGTACTACGAATACTACGAGTACGACGAGTACTGTGAGTACTACGAATACTACGAGTACGATGAGTACTGTGAGTACTACGAGTACTACGAGTACTACAAATACTACGAGTACTACGAGTACTACTACTCCTGTGAGTACTACGAGTACTATGAATACTACAAATACTACTACTACTACTACTACTACTGCTATTACTACTACTCCTGTGAGTACTAGTACGACTACTATAAATACTACTACTACTGTAAGTACTTTTTTATTTCATAATCTTTATAGATCTGTATAGAGTTTAACTCTGTGCTTCTGCTGCTGCTGTTTTCTTGCTGTTGCAACACTGAAATTTCCCGATTGTGGGACAAATAAAGGATCTTATTTTATCTTATTTTATTTTAGTCTAGTCCAGTCCCGGTTCAGTCCCGGTTCAGTCCCGGTCCAGTCCCGGTCCAGTCCCGGTTCAGTCCCGGTTCAGTCCCGGTCCAGTCCCGGTTCAGTCCCGGTTCAGTCCCGGTCCAGTCCCGGTCCAGTCCCGGTCTAGTCCCGGTCTAGTCCCGGTCTAGTCCCGGTCCAGTCCCGGTCCAGTCCCGGTCCAGTCCCGGTCCAGTCCCGGTCCAGTCCCGGTCCAGTCCCGGTTCAGTCCCGGTCCAGTCCCGGTCCAGTCCCGGTTCAGTCCCGGTCCAGTCCCGGTCTAGTCCCGGTCTAGTCCCGGTCTAGTCCCGGTCTAGTTCCGGTCTAGTCCCGGTCTAGTCCCGGTCCAGTCCCGGTCCAGTCCCGGTCCAGTCCCGGTTCAGTCCCGGTCCAGTCCCGGTCCAGTCCCGGTCTAGTCCCGGTCCAGTCCCGGTCCAGTCCCGGTCCAGTCCCGGTTCAGTCCCGGTCTAGTCCCGGTCCAGTCCCGGTCCAGTCCCGGTTCAGTCCCGGTTCAGTCCCGGTCCAGTCCCGGTCCAGTCCCGGTCCAGTCCCGGTTCAGTCCCGGTTCAGTCCCGGTTCAGTCCCGGTCCAGTCCCGGTCTAGTCCCGGTCTAGTCCCGGTTCAGTCCCGGTTCAGTCCCGGTTCAGTCCCGGTCCAGTCCTGGTCCAGTCCTGGTCTAGTCCTGGTTCTGTTTCAGGGCGCTGTCCTCCTGGGCTGAAGAACAGAGACTTTGTCACGATGAGGTCCTGGCTTCCCCTGGGCAACGACTTCCTGATCATCAACTACTCCGTCAAACACCCGGTGAGTACTACAAGTACTACGAGTACTACGAGTACTACGAGTACTACAACTACTACGAGTATGACGAGTACTATGAGTACTATGAGTACTACGAGTACTACGAGTACTACAACTACTACGAGTATGACGAGTACTATGAGTACTACGAGTACTACGAGTACTACTACTACCAGTACTATGAATACTACTGCTACTACGACGATGATGACGTCGACTATTGTTACTCCTTCTTCTCCTTCTTCTTCTCCTTCTTCTTCTTCTCCTTCTTCTTCTTCTCCTTCTTGTTCTCCTTCTTGTTCTCCTTCTTCTTCTTCTCCTTCTTCTTCTTCTCCTTCTTGTTCTTCTTCTTCTCCTTCTTCTTGTTCTCCTTCTTCTTGTTCTCCTTCTTCTTCTTGTCCTTCTTCTTCTTCTTGTCCTTCTTCTTCTTCTTCTTCTCCTTCTTCTTGTTCTCCTTCTTCTTGTTCTCCTTCTTCTTCTTGTCCTTCTTCTTCTTCTTGTCCTTCTTCTTCTTCTTGTCCTTCTTCTTCTTCTTGTTCTTCTTGTTCTCCTTCTTCTTGTTCTCCTTCTTCTTGTTCTCCTTCTTCTTCTTGTCCTTCTTCTTCTTCTTGTTCTCCTTCTTCTTCTTCTTGTCCTTCTTCTTCTTCTTGTCCTTCTTCTTCTTCTTGTTCTTCTTCTTCTCGTTCTCCTTCTTCTTGTCCTTCTTCTTGTTCTCCTTCTTCTTGTTCTCCTTCTTCTTTTTGTCCTTCTTCTTGTCCTTCTTCTTCTTCTTCTTCTCCTTCTTCTTGTTCTCCTTCTTCTTCTTCTCCTTCTTCTTCTTCTCCTCCTTCTTCTTGTCCTTCTTCTTCTTGTTCTCCTTCTTCTTCTTCTTCTTCTCCTTCTTCTTCTCCTTCTTGTTCTCCTTCTTCTTCTTCTCCTTCTTCTTCTTCTCCTTCTTGTTCTTCTTCTTCTCCTTCTTCTTGTTCTCCTTCTTCTTGTTCTCCTTCTTCTTCTTGTCCTTCTTCTTCTTCTTGTTCTTCTTCTTCTTCTTGTCCTTCTTCTTCTTCTCCTTCTTCTTGTTCTCCTTCTTCTTGTTCTCCTTCTTCTTCTTGTCCTTCTTCTTCTTGTCCTTCTTCTTCTTCTTGTCCTTCTTCTTCTTGTTCTTCTTGTTCTCCTTCTTCTTGTTCTCCTTCTTCTTGTTCTCCTTCTTCTTGTCCTTCTTCTTCTTCTTGTTCTCCTTCTTCTTCTTCTTGTCCTTCTTCTTCTTCTTGTCCTTCTTCTTCTTCTTGTTCTTCTTCTTCTCGTTCTCCTTCTTCTTGTCCTTCTTCTTGTTCTCCTTCTTCTTGTTCTCCTTCTTCTTTTTGTCCTTCTTCTTGTCCTTCTTCTTCTTCTTCTTCTCCTTCTTCTTGTTCTCCTTCTTCTTCTCCTTCTTCTTCTTCTCCTCCTTCTTCTTGTCCTTCTTCTTCTTGTTCTCCTTCTTCTTCTTCTCCTTCTTCTTCTCCTTCTTGTTCTCCTTCTTCTTCTTCTCCTTCTTCTTCTTCTCCTTGTTCTTCTTCTTCTCCTTCTTCTTGTTCTCCTTCTTCTTGTTCTCCTTCTTCTTGTCCTTCTTCTTCTTCTTGTTCTTCTTCTTCTTCTTGTCCTTCTTCTTCTTCTTCTTCTCCTTCTTCTTGTTCTCCTTCTTCTTGTTCTTCTTCTTCTTGTCCTTCTTCTTCTTCTTGTCCTTCTTCTTCTTCTTGTCCTTCTTCTTCTTCTTGTTCTTCTTGTTCTCCTTCTTCTTGTTCTCCTTCTTCTTGTTCTCCTTCTTCTTCTTGTCCTTCTTCTTCTTCTTGTTCTCCTTCTTCTTCTTCTTGTCCTTCTTCTTCTTCTTGTCCTTCTTCTTCTTCTTGTTCTTCTTCTTCTCGTTCTCCTTCTTCTTGTCCTTCTTCTTGTTCTCCTTCTTCTTGTTCTCCTTCTTCTTCTTCTCCTTCTTCTTCTTCTTCTCCTTCTTCTTCTTTTTCATCTTCTTTTCACTTTTCTTCCCGTCTTTTCGCAGCTTCATCCTCCAAAGAAAGATTATGTTCGTGCCGTGTCTCTGCTCACCGGGTACCTGATCCAGTCCACGGGCCCCACCTCCTCCACCCTGTACTACCTCACCCAGGTGGACCCCAAAGGTACGGCCCGTAGTCCTGACCCGGTCTAGACCTGGTCCTGGTCTTGGACCTGGTCCCGGCCCTGGTCCTGGCCCTGGCCCTGGTCCCGGTCCCAGCCCTGGTCCTGGTCCCGGTCCCGGCCCTGGTCCTGGTCCCGGTCCCAGTCCTGGTCCTGGTCCCAGCCCTGGTCCTGGTCCTGGTCCCGGCCCTGGTCCTGGTCCCGGTCCCAGTCCTGGTCCTGGTCCCAGCCCTGGTCCTGGTCCCGGTCCCAGCCCTGGCCCTGGCCCCGGTCCTGGTCCCAGCCCTGGTCCTGGTCCCGGCCCTGGTCCTGGTCCTGGTCCCGGTCCTGGTCCTGGTCCCGGTCCTGGTCCTGGTCCCGGCCCTGGTCCTGGTCCCGGTCCTGGTCCTGGTCTCGGCCCTGGTCCCGGCCCTGGTCCCGGTCCTGGTCCCGGTCCCGGTCCTGGCCCTGGTCCTGGTCCCGGCCCTGGTCCCGGCCCTGGTCCCGGTCCTGGTCCCGGCCCTGGTCTTGGTCCTGGCCCTGGCCCTGGTCCTGGCCCTGGTCCTGGCCCTGGTCCCGGTCCTGGCCCTGGTCCTGGTCCCGGCCCTGGTCCCGGCCCTGGTCCCGGTCCTGGTCCCGGCCCTGGTCTTGGTCCTGGCCCTGGCCCTGGTCCTGGCCCTGGTCCTGGCCCTGGTCCCGGTCCTGGCCCTGGTCCTGGTCCCGGCCCTGGTCCCGGCCCTGGTCCTGGTCCCGGTCCCGGCCCTGGCCCTGGTCCCGGTCCCGGTCCTGGCCCTGGCCCTGGTCCTGGCCCTGGTCCCGGTCCTGGCCCTGGTCCTGGTCCCGGCCCTGGTCCCGGCCCTGGTCCTGGTCCCGGTCCCGGCCCTGGTCCCGGTCCCGGTCCTGGCCCTGGTCCCGGTCCTGGTCCTGGTCCCGGTCCTGGTCCTGGTCCCGGTCCTGGTCCCGGTCCCGGTCCTGGTCCCGGTCCCGGTCCCGGTCTGGTCCTGGTTCAGTTTGGTTTGTGTTCCAGGCTCGTTGCCGAAGTGGGTGGTGAACAGAGTGTCTCAGCTCGTGGCTCCAAAGGTAAATCCAGACTTCAGGAGTTTCACCAGGAAAACCGTTTTCGGTATAAATAAGATTATGAGAAGATCGTTTACATGAGAATTTTGAATCTGAATTAATACCGAATGAACTTATTCTCCTGAGCGTTTCCATGTAAGTAATAACCCCGAGTAAAGGTTTCAAACACGTTTAATCGGTTTTATTGAACTCGGTTTCTGACCCTTCGCTCTGTCCGGCTTCTGCTGCTGCTGTTTCCTGTTTCTGGTCTCTGTCCATGGTACCTCCAGCTCCAAACTTTTCCACTTCCGCTTTGAAAAAGTTCATATTTTTATGTTTTCTGCCGTCTGCTCTTTTTAGTATTTGCAGTTCTTCCAGTGAACTTATGAAAAAACTGGTTTGGGTTGGAGTCCAGCGCCTCCTCAGCGTCAGAGCGGCGACAGAAGAAACGTTTACACGATCGAGGAATAATTTAAATCGGATTTAAGAACAGAATAAAGCACCGGCTTAGCTCGGAATAAATCTGAACAAACTTAAATCCAAATAAACATTAGGAATTCTGGACTGTTGCCGGGGATCAGATTAATGAAACCTATGATAGTCCTGGTTTAGTCCTGGTTCAGTCCTGGTTCAGTCCTGGTTTAGTCCTGGTTCAGTCCTGGTTTAGTCCTGGTTTAGTCCTGGTTTAGTCCTGTTTTAGCCCTGGTTTAGTCCTGGTTTAGTCCTGGTTCAGTCCTGGTTTAGTCCTGGTTTAGTCCTGGTTCAGTCCTGGTTTAGTCCTGGTTTAGTCCTGGTTCAGTCCTGGTTTAGTCCTGGTTCAGTCCTGGTTCAGTCCTGGTTTAGTCCTGTTTTAGCCCTGGTTTAGTCCTGGTTCAGTCCTGGTTTAGTCCTGGTTTAGTCCTGGTTCAGTCCTGGTTTAGTCCTGGTTTAGTCCTGGTTCAGTCCTGGTTTAGTCCTGGTTCAGTCCTGGTTTAGTCCTGGTTTAGTCCTGGTTTAGTCCTGGTTCAGTCCTGGTTTAGTCCTGGTTTAGTCCTGGTTTAGTCCTGTTTTAGCCCTGTTTTAGTCCTGGTTCAGTCCTGGTTTAGTCCTGGTTTAGTCCTGGTTTAGTCCTGGTTCAGTCCTGGTTTAGTCCTGGTTTAGTCCTGTTTTAGCCCTGGTTTAGTCCTGGTTCAGTCCTGGTTTAGTCCTGGTTTAGTCCTGGTTCAGTCCTGGTTTAGTCCTGGTTTAGTCCTGTTTTAGCCCTGGTTTAGTCCTGGTTTAGTACTGGTTCAGTCCTGGTTCAGTCCTGGTTTAGTCCTGGTTCAGTCCTGGTTTAGTCCCGGTTTAGTCCCGGTTTAGTCCCGGTTTAGTCCCGGTTTAGTCCCGGTTTAGTCCCGGTTCAGTCCTGGTTTAGTCCCGGTTTAGTCCCGGTTCAGTCCCGGTTTAGTCCCGGTTTAGTCCTGGTTCAGTCCTGGTTTAGTCCTGGTTTAGTCCTGGTTTAGTCCTGGTTTAGTCCTGGTTCAGTCCTGGTTTAGTCCTGATTTAGTCCCGGTTTAGTCCCGGTTTAGCCCCGGTTTAGTCCCGGTTTAGTCCCGGTTCAGTCCCGGTTCAGTCCCGGTTCAGTCCCGGTTTAGTCCCGGTTCAGTCCTGGTTTAGTCCTGGTTCAGTCCTGGTTCAGTCCTGGTTTAGTCCCGGTTTAGTCCCGGTTCAGTCCCGGTTCAGTCCTGGTTTAGTCCTGGTTCAGTCCTGGTTTAGTCCTGGTTCAGTCCTGGTTCAGTCCTGGTTTAGTCCTGGTTCAGTCCTGGTTCAGTCCTGGTTCAGTCCTGGCTTAGTCCTGGTTCAGTCCTGGTTCAGTGCTGGTTTAGTCCTGGTTCAGTCCTGGTTTAGTCCTGGTTCAGTCCTGGTTTAGTCCTGGTTTAGTCCTGGTTCAGTCCTGGTTTAGTGCTGGTTTAGTCCTGGTTCAGACCTGGTTCAGTCCTGGTTTAGTCCTGGTTCAGCCCTGGTTCAGACCTGGTTTAGTCCCGGTTTAGTCCCGGTTTAGTCCCGGTTCAGTCCCGGTTCAGTCCCGGTTTAGTCCTGGTTCAGTCCTGGTTTAGTCCTGGTTCAGTCCTGGTTCAGTCCTGGTTTAGTCCTGGTTCAGTCCTGGTTTAGTCCTGGTTTAGTCCTGGTTCAGTCCTGGTTCAGTCCTGGTTTAGTCCCGGTTTAGTCCCGGTTTAGTCCCGGTTTAGTCCTGGTTCAGTCCTGGTTTAGTCCTGGTTCAGTCCTGGTTCAGTCCTGGTTCAGTCCTGGCTTAGTCCTGGTTCAGTCCTGGTTCAGTGCTGGTTTAGTCCTGGTTCAGTCCTGGTTTAGTCCTGGTTCAGTCCTGGTTTAGTCCTGGTTTAGTCCTGGTTCAGTCCTGGTTTAGTGCTGGTTTAGTCCTGGTTCAGTCCTGGTTCAGTCCTGGTTTAGTCCTGGTTCAGTCCTGGTTCAGTCCTGGTTCAGTCCTGGTTTAGTCCTGGTTTAGTCCCGGTTTAGTCCCGGTTTAGTCCCGGTTTAGTCCCGGTTTAGTCCTGGTTTAGTCCTGGTTTAGTCCTCCTGTTACTCCTGACTGCACATTGTGCCGTAGACATCCATGCAGCCCCTCCCTGCAGTAGGAGGCTGCAGTAGAGCCGCTGCTCCCCCTGCTGGTCACTTCTGCGTCTCTTCTGTGTTTTCAGGCCATGCGTAAAATCTACAAAGCGTCTCTGAAATACCCGGAGTGGAAACGCAAACACAGCCCCCAACTCAAGCCCTGGATCTTCCCCGAGCAGAACAGCCTCCCCTGCATCGACCCCGGGGCCCTGAGCCTGCAGAGGGCCGACTCCCTGGAGAACATCGACGAGAGCGGGGCCAACGAGGACCGGCCGGGCAAGGACCAGAGCGACGAGGACCCGGACCAGGACTGAGACCGGGACCGGGACCAGGACCAGGACTGAGACCAGGACCAGGACCAGGACTGAGCCTGCAGAGGGCCGACTCCCTGGAGAACATCGACGAGAGCGGGGCCAACGAGGACCCGGACCAGGACTGAGACCAGGACCAGGACCAGAGCGACCAGGACCAGAGCGACCAGGACCAGGACTGAGACCGGGACCAGGACCAGAGCGACGAGGACCAGGACCAGGACTGAGACCAGGACCAGGACCAGAGCGACGAGGACCAGGACCAGGACTGAGACCGAGACCAGGACCAGGACCAGGACTGAGACCAGGACTGAGACCAGGACCAGGACCAGGACTGAGACCAGGACCAGGACCAGAGCGACCAGGACCAGAGCGACCAGGACCAGGACTGAGACCGGGACCAGGACCAGAGCGACGAGGACCAGGACCAGGACTGAGACCGGGACCAGGACCAGAGCGACGAGGACCAGGACCAGGACTGAGACCGGGACCAGGACCGGGACCAGGACTGAGACCAGGACCAGGACCAGAGCGACGAGGACCAGGACCAGGACTGAGACCGGGACCAGGACCAGGACCAGGACCAGGACTGAGACCAGGACTAAGACTGAGACCAGGACCAGGACCAGGACTGAGACCAGGACCAGGACTGAGACCAGGACTGAGACCAGGACTGAGACCAGGACCAGGACTGAGACCAGGACTGAACCAGGACTAGAGACGGACCCAAAATGACATAAAAGCTCCTGTGAAAATGTGACTGTTTGTGTTTGGTTCAAACCCGTTTGTTTGTTGTGTTTTTCTGGTGATTCTGTTTTTCCTGTGGACGAAACGCTTCTGTAAATGTTCCGTTTTCTTCTGGATTCAGGCTCAGATCTGATGATTTACAGTTTTGTTCTGTGGATGCGACTTTTCCTGTAAAATACAATAAAACCAGAGAATTTTCAAAAGTCTCAGAGTTTTCATGAATCCCAGAGTTCTGACTTAAAGGCTTTGCAGAATTTGGCCTGGTTTGGCACATTATTATCTTTTTTGGCACAAATTTTGCAGAATTTGGCCTGGTTTGGCACAAATTTTGCAGAATTTGGCCTGGTTTGGCACAAATTTTGCAGAATTTGGCCTGGTTTGGCACAAATTTCCCCTAGTTTGGCACACTATTATCTTTTTTGGTGCAAATTTGGCACACATTTGGCCTGGTTTGGCAAGAATGTGGCTTGGTTTGGTATGAAATTGACCTGATTTGACACATTTTGCCTTAATTCTTCGGTTCTTTTGAAGAGAACGTCATCAGGTGTATTTATCTCGTTTGTTTTGTTCTTGACTGACCACAAAAAAGAACCTGAGAAGGTAAAGTAAACATAATGAACATCTTTAGCACAAATTCAGTCTGGTTTGGCCTGGATTTGGCAGGAACAGGACTAAACAGGACTAAACAGGACTAAACAGGACTAAACAGGACTAAACAGGACTAAACAGGACTAAACAGGACTAAACAGGACTAAACAGGAGTCATTTATTCTCTGTGTACAAATGTTTATTTGTGTCGTTATTTCCAGACTAAAGTGTTTCCGTGTGCAGATACATGAGGACGGTGCAGTTACAGGTGACGACAGGAAGAGGGCGACACACACAGTCATTCTCTATGGGACGTTTCACATTCGACACGTTTCCCTTTGAAAAGTCAGTAAAAGCGGTTTATAAAAGACTCTTTTCTCCTTCACAAAGGTTTGTTTTTTACACTTCACAGTCCACAGTTTTTGACAAATGCACTTGAACGTTCCACCGTCTGTGACAAAAATCCAGAAAATCCAGTAAATCTGGGCCGACGCTGCAGGTTTGTCTCATTTTTAAAGTGCGAATGACGCCGGACGCTCAGTAAAACAGCCCAATATTCCCCCGTCTGACAGTTTGTGTGAAACGTGACGGTGACGCTGCGTTCAGGTGACGCTGCGTTCAGGTGACGCTGCGTTCAGGTGACGCTGCGTTCAGGTGACGCTGCGTTCAGGTGTCGCTGCGTTCAGGTGACGCTGCGTTCAGGTGACGCCGCGTTCAGGTGACGCCGCGTTCAGGTGCTCCACGGGAACTCGGGATTCTGAAATGAGCTGTGACTCTGGCTTTTTTGCGTTCGTGTGTTTTTATCTGGAAAAGTTTCACCGTCAGTTAAATCCACGGTTCCCACTGACAACATTTCAAGACTTTTCCATGACTTTTTCATGACCTAAAGTGAGTTTTCCAGGACTTAACGGCTTCTACATGTGCAGAATTTCTGAGACTTTTAGGGCTAAATATGAAATGTGAACCTTTCCCCTCAACTTATGGTTTGGTTTAGAGTTTTTGAACAAAAAATCTAAATCCCGTCAGTGCATTTATTGTGTCTGTGTTAAATAAAACACCTGACTGTGTTTGTCCTGCTGGAGAAATAAGAACCGCCTCATGAGAACTGAACAGAAATCTGGACAAAACTAAAACTCCAGGACTTTTCCTTATCTGTTTTTTCATTTTGGTTTTAGAGACAAATAATAAAGAAAAGAGTTGTTTTTCAACTCTCCATTTTCTCCCGCGGCCCGGAGAAGCGGAAGAAAATCGATGGACGGAGGGTTTTTGGACGGCTGTTTTTTTGTTTTCTTATTTTCGGTTCTATATTGAAAAATGGAACGAACGACACACGGATTCTTCTCTGTTTGGTTGTTTTTATCACTAGAACTTCTATAACTCTCCGTTCAGGATGAAATGTCGGTTCTCAGTCTCTGTTTTTTATTTCTTCATTGTGCATTTTTTGGCTGGTGCGACTTATAGTCCAGTGTTTGATTTAATATTTACTTAAAATGCCGGATCTTCGGTCATTCTTTATGGTTCACATGTTATTTGTTGATTATTTGCTTAAAAATAATTTGATCTATTTACATTTTTCTTTCAATTCATTATTGCTAAATTTATCGAAGTGATAAAGTTTATTTTTTGTCTTATTTTGCGTCTCTGGCTCATTATGTAAAACAACCTCAGTTTTTTCACCTCCTTTTACCTGTTAAAGTTCATCTTTTGTACGTTTAGTTCCTCAGTTATACGTGAATCCTCAGGAAAAAGTTCTGAACTCTTTTGGATCTGTGGATTTATTTCACTGTTTAAAACACAGTGTGAGGAGCGTCTGTGGCTTCACAAATGTTTAGACCTTACAAGTATCAGAATAATAATAACAGTATTTCTAGCTTCTGCTTTCGTTGTGTTGTGTCCAGTTCAGCACCTGTCGCTGTCCGCTCTTATTTTTCCAACTCTCGTAAAGATTTGTGGTTTATTTTTTTGTGGGGAGTGAAGCTGTTCCAGAGGTTCCAGAGGTTCCAGATGTTTCAGAGGTTCCAGAGGTTCCAGAGGTTCCAGAGGTTCCAGAGGTTTCAGAGGTTCCTCCTGTGAGCAGACGCTGACCAGACCTTAGCTCTGTCCCTCTCCACTCACCTGCCTGGATGGAGCTCCACCTGCCTGGATGGAGCCCTCACCTGCCTGGATGGAGCTCCACCTGCCTGGATGGAGCCCCACCTGCCTGGATGGAGCTCCACCTGCCTGGATGGAGCCCTCACCTGCCTGGATGGAGCTCCACCTGCCTGGATGGAGCTCCACCTGCCTGGATGGAGCTCCACCTGCCTGGATGGAGCCCTCACCTGCCTGGATGGAGCTCCACCTGCCTGAATGGAGCTCCACCTGCCTGGATGGAGCCCCACCTGCCTGGATGGAGCCCTCACCTGCCTGGATGGAGCTCCACCTGCCTGAATGGAGCTCCACCTGCCTGGATGGAGCTCCACCTGCCTGGATGGAGCCCTCACCTGCCTGGATGGAGCTCCACCTGCCTGAATGGAGCCCCACCTGCCTGGATGGAGCTCCACCTGCCTGGATGGAGCTCCACCTGCCTGGATGGAGCTCCACCTGCCTGGATGGAGCCCCACCTGCCTGGATGGAGCTCCACCTGCCTGGTTGAAGCCCTCAACCCAAATAAGTTGATGTCCAGTCCCCACACGTCTGCCTGTCTGTCTGAACTCTGCTCTCTATAAAGTCACTGGTTCCTCAGAGCCTCAGGTCTGAAGGCGCCGCATGGCCACAGCTGTTGGCGACAGTGTCTGGAGAGAGTTTTCCCACAATGCACCTGCCGGTGGGTTTGTCTGGAGAGAGTTTTCCCACAATGCACCTGCCGGTGGGTTTTTGCTCTGGCACCAGGATGGTGTGTTTATGGAGACTGAGGACGGGACAGTGTGTTTGCTGATGTCTGTGTCAGATCAGGTTATAGAAAATAAAATAGAAATATATAGAAACAAAATTGAATTGAATATTTTGAGTCTAGTGACCGGCGCTAGACACTGTTTCGAGAGGTGCATTGTGGGAAACTGGACATTTGGACAGCACTAAACACAGTGTGGGCCCTAAATCGTGCTCCGAGCAGGATCCCTGTAGACGTTCAGACTCAGCCCCGGGTTCTTTTGGCCTCTGAGCGTCTGCGGAGGTGAAGAAGGAGGCGTCTGATTGGCTCAGACGTCATACGGCTGCTCCTCTTCTTCTACCGTCCTCTGCTCTGGTGTTTGTTGGTCCTCCAGCACCAGTTCTTCCTCCACACTTTTCCCCAGCGCGCTCTGCAGCTCCTTCAGCAGCAGCTCCTCGGAGCTGGGGCTGGATGGTGCGTCCTGGCGCTCGTCACCGACGGCGTCACGTCCGCCCGTCTCCCCGGCGACCAGGTGGAGGTGCGCTCGGGCGGGGACTTCCTGCGTCTCGGTGATGACGCTGGTCCTGAAGCTGGTCTGCAGCGACTGCAGCACCTGCAGCCCGAAGTCGCCCACCTCCTCGTACAGCGGCTCCCCAAACGAGTCCGGCTCCGGGGCCGGGCCCTCCTCAGCCTGAGCCGTCATCGGCTGCAAAACAGGAAGTCACAGGTTACCAAAGGCGGGAAGTAGGGTGGAAAGGGGCGGAAAAGTCCTGGAAAATTTCAGTGAAAACGTTGGTCAAAACAGACTTACAAAGTACATGGAGAGGGTCCGTCTGTCGTGCAGTTTCCTCTAAAGAAAAACAAGAAGATCGAGTCAGGACACAGTTTTTGTTTGATCTTCCGGGTCCGTCCTTTTTTTAACGACACTTCACATTAAAGCTGCACTGTGTGAGACGTTATTGTTCTGCCTGACATTAAACAGCTCTACTTTACATTTAATCAGTCACAGGTGGTTTTACACTGAGCGGAGTCGCCTCTCCACAGATCTGACCTGTGACTGGGGTCTGGTTTGGTCTCCATGGAGACAGAAAGGTTTAAAATCATCATTCCAAATGAAGAAACAACATCTCCGAGCTCCAGTTTAGCCTTAAACAACTGAAATCCCCTTCAGATGTGATTCTAGTTGTGTGGTGGAAGAAGGCCTCAGGGATCCGTCCTTCATGTGGATTTAGGGACAAAATAGTGAGATAAAAACCCCAGGATCATGGAGCCGGATTAATATGAACATTTTAAGACCAAAAGACAAAAGGCAGAAGCCTGACAGCAGCAGTTATACATATGTGCTGCGCCTTTTCAGTACAAAGTGAATTAGACCCAGACTTGATGGAGCCAAAGTTTGCCCAGGCTCACGTCATGTCTGAAACACAGAAGCTCACAGGTTTATACAGGGTCTGAGTTAAACCTGTGCTTACGACAGGTTAATGTCTCACACAAACAAAGTGAGAAATCATCTGTGAAGTTTGTGGTTGGACCCGGACGTCATCACTTAAAGCTGTACTCTGTCCCGTCTGAAGATAAAGTCGTTCCTAGAGGAGGTGGAATTCTGTCTGAAGCCAAAAAACGGCACAGATCAGTGTTTCCTCGGTGGAGATCTCACTGTGGCAGTGAGTCTGTGAAGGCAACAAACTAGTGTAGTGATGGGGGCAAGTTCTGAACTAGTGTAGTGATGGGGGCAAGTTCTGAACTAGTGCAGTGATGGGGGCAAGTTCTGAACTTCCACGTAAAACACTAATTTGCTTCAGACTGAAGAAGCTTAACTCCACTTTAACCCATCTGACAACAGCCACGAGTCTAACAAACCAAACGCTCTGCCTGGTTCACTCATTAGTGTCTGGAAACGTTAGAAAACAACTTTATAAGCACCTCACACTTCCCTCTGCTGATTTCCCTGGTCCTGCTGTCCTGGAGAGGTCAGACCGCAGAAATCTGGTGCCACAATCTATGTAAATCAGCACCGTGACCTTTGTAAAGAAGGACGCAGAAGCAGTTTTAAGTCATTAATGGACTAGACTGGACTGGACTGGACTGGAGTGGACGTTGAGTGTTTGTGTCTCCAGGTCCTGGACTGATGTAAATAAACTTCTCTTGTGTTCGAACTCCAGCCTCTTAACTCCTGGGCTACTGCAGTTTAGTTAAAAATAACAGAACGTGCATGCAGATTTGCGAGCTAAACGTAATGATATGAACCTAGAACTTAAGAAAATATCTCTAGACTTGTAAAAAAAAAAAATGTACAGAGCTTATAGTAGCAGCAGTAGTACATATGTTACAGGCAAAACCTACTGCACAGGCCAAAGCCCAAAAGACTCGACTGTCGACTCCAGAAGCAACAAGTGAAGATCGACGACTGACAGTGAAGAAGAAGAGAAACTGAAAGTTGTTGAAAGAAAATGGTTCAGGAATGTGTTTTTTAGTGTTTTTAAAAAAATATAATTCCCTCATAAATAAACAGGATTAGAAACAACGTCGGTGATCGAGTCTTTTGGGCTTTGGTCTGTGCAGTGGGAAATCAGCAGAGGGAAGTGTGAGGTGCTTATAAAGATGTTTTCTAACGTTTCCAGACACTAATGAGTGAACCAGGCAGAGCGTTTGGTTTGTTAGACTCGTGGCTGTTGTCAGATGGGTTAAAGTGGAGTTAAGCTTCTTCAATCTGAAGCAAATTGGTGTTTTACGTGGAAGTTCAGAACTTGCCCCCATCACTACACTAGTTCAGAACTTGCCCCCATCACTGCACTAGTTCAGAACTTGCCCCCATCACTACACTAGTTCAGAACTTGCCCCCATCACTACACTAGTTCAGAACTTGCCCCCATCACTACACTAGTTCAGAACTTGCCCCCATCACTACAGTAGTTCAGAACTTGCCCCCATCACTACAGTAGTTCAGAACTTGCCCCCATCACTGCACTAGTTCAGAACTTGCCCCCATCCCTACAGTAGTTCAGAACTTGCCCCCATCACTACACTAGTTTGTTGCCTTGACAGACTCACTGCCACAGTGAGATCTCCACCGAGGAAACACTGATCTGTGCCGTTTTTTGGCTCCTGACAGAATTCCACCACCTCTAGAAACGACTTTAGCTTCAGACGGACCGAGTACAACTAAGCCCCGCCCCCCGAGCACATACCAGCGTCTGATTGGCCGAGAGCATGCTGCTGTTGCTCTCGTCTCCCCGGATGGGAACCAGCGGCATCGTCCCGAACTTCTGCTTGGAGATGTCGGAGGAGGAGTGTCTGCGCAGGACAGCAGGGGGCGCTTCATCGTTCTGCAGGAAAACACACAAAGGACGTGAGCGCGCCCTGGTGGACGGAGACGGGACTGCGAGTTTAACCTCTGTACGTTGCTTTAATAATTGGTTATTGATAGAAATGTTTAATTTGGGTTTTTTCTGGCAGGACGTCTGACCTGAGCTTTGAGGAAACAGGTGATCCAGTCCCAGAGCTCGGCCTCCCCGCTGCAGCACAGGAACCTGCTCCGACCAGGAGCAGAGAACATGGAGTCACAAAAATGAAATAAACCAAAGAAAAACTGGATTTACTCTTAGGATAAATGAATAAACTCACAGCTGGTGTTTGTGCGAGATCACCGTGAAGCCCCATCTGCAACCAAAGGGAAAACAGAAGGTTTGGTCACAGTAAACCAGGTCTAAAACAGGACTAAAACAGGACTAAAACAGGACTAAACCAGGACTAAAACAGGTCTAAACCAGGACTAAAACAGGACTAAAACAGGTCTAAACCAGGACTAAAACAGGACTAAAACAGGTCTAAACCAGGACTAAAACAGGACTAAAACAGGACTAAACCAGGACTAAAACAGGTCTAAACCAGGACTAAAACAGGACTAAAACAGGTCTAAACCAGGACTAAAACAGGACTAAAACAGGTCTAAACCAGGACTAAAACAGGACTAAAACAGGTCTAAACCAGGACTAAAACAGGACTAAACCAGGTCTAAACCAGGACTAAAACAGGTCTAAACCAGGACTAAAACAGGACTAAAACAGGACTAAACCAGGACTAAACCAGGTCTAAACCAGGTCTAAACCAGGTTTAAACCAGGTCTTAACCGGGTCTAAACCAGGTCTAAACCAGGTTTAAACCAGGTCTTAATCAGGTCTAAACCAGGTCTAAACCAGGTCTAAACCAGGTCTAAACCAGGACTAAACCCGGACTAAACCAGGTCTAAAGGTCTGGGATCAGGACCTGGTCGGGGCCTTGAGTTTCTTCCTGATGCCGATGTAAATCTTCATGGACTTCAGACTCCACTCCTTCTCCGGTTTGATGCTCTGAGATCAGGACAATATGAGGTTAATTTAAGGGGTTTGCATGTTCTTCTGGTGGAGGTGTGTGCATGTTCTTCTGGTAGTGTTTGCATGTTCTCCTGGTGGTGTTTGCATGTGCTCCTGGTGGTGTTTGTGTGTTCTTCTGGTGGTGTTTGCATGTGCTCCTGGTGGTGTTTGCATGTTCTCCTGGTGGTGTTTGCGTGTTCTTCTGGTGGAGGTGTTTGCGTGTTCTTCTGGTGGAGGTGTGTGCATGTTCTTCTGGTGAAGGTGTGTGCATGTTTTTCTGGTGGTGTTTGCGTGTTCTTCTGGTGGTGTTTGCGTGTTCTCCTGCTGGTGTTTGCGTGTTCTCCTGGTGGTGTTTGCGTGTTTTCCTGGTGGTGTTTGCGTGTTCTCGTGATGGTGTTTGCATGTTCTCCTGCTGGTGTTTGCGTGTTCTCCTGGTGGTGTTTGCGTGTTTTCCTGCTGGTGTTTGCGTGTTCTCCTGGTGGTGTTTGCGTGTTCTCCCGGAGGTGTTTGCGTGTTCTCCTGGTGGTGTTTGCGTGTTTTCCTGGTGGTGTTTGCGTGTTCTCGTGGTGGTGTTTGCATGTTCTCCTGCTGGTGTTTGCGTGTTCTCCTGGTGGTGTTTGCGTGTTTTCCTGCTGGTGTTTGCGTGTTCTCCTGGTGGTGTTTGCGTGTTTTCCTGGAGGTGTTTGCGTGTTCTCCTGGTGGTGTTTGCATGTTTTCCTGGTGGTGTTTGCGTGTTCTCGTGGTGGTGTTTGCATGTTCTCCTGGAGGTGTTTGCATGTTCTCCTGGAGGTGTTTGCGTGTTCTCCTGGTGGTGTTTGCATGTTCTCTTGGAGGTGTTTGCATGTTCTCCTGGAGGTGTTTGCGTGTTCTCCTGGTGGTGTTTGCGTGTTCTCCTGGAGGTGTTTGTGTGTTCTCCTGGTGGTGTTTGCATGTTCTCCTGGAGGTGTTTGCATGTTCTCCTGGAGGTGTTTGCGTGTTCTCGTGGTGGTGTTTGCATGTTCTTCTGGTGGTGTTTGCGTGTTCTCCTGGAGGTGTTTGCGTGTTCTCCTGGAGGTGTTTACATGTTCTCCTGGAGGTGTTTGCGTGTTCTCCTGGTGGTGTTTGCATGTTCTCCTGGAGGTGTTTGCATGTCCTCCTGGGGCAGGTACCTTCTTATCCTTGAGCAGGAGCAGTTTGTTCCCGTGGATCTGAAAAGTTCTTTCCTGGAACTTGTTTCCCTGGAGAAGCTTCGGAGGCTCCTCCCTGCACCTGAGTAACCCGACCTTCATCACCTCACACCTGTAGGCTGCAAACAGAGACCAGGACTGGACCAGGACTGGACCAGGACTGGACCAGGACTGAACCAGGACTGGACCAGGACTAAACCAGGACTAAACTCGGCCTAAACCCGGTCTAAACTCAGCCTAAACCCGGCCTAAACCCGGCCTAAACCCGGCCTAAACCGGTTTAACCCCGCCTAAACCCGGTCTAAACCCGGCCTAACCCGGTCTAAACCCGGCCTAACCCGGTCTAAACTCAGCCTAAACCCGGCCTAAACCCGGCCTAAACCCGGCCTAAACCCGGCCTAAACCCGGTCTAAACTCGGTCTAAACCCGGTCTAACCCGGTCTAAACCCGGCCTAACCCGGCCTAAACCCGGCCTAAACCCGGTCTAAACCCGGTCTAAACCCGGTCTAAACCCGGTCTAAACCCGGTCTAAACAGGTCGAAAACCGGCCAAACACGGCCTAAACCCGGTCTAAACCCGGTCTAAACCCGGTCTAAACTCGGTCTAAACCCGGTATAAACCCGGTCTAAACTCGGTGTAAACCCGGTCTAAACCCGGTCTAAATCAGGTCTAAACTCGGTCTAAACCCGGTCTAAACCCGGTCTAAACTCGGTGTAAACTCGGTCTAAACCCGGCCTAAACCCGGTCTAAACCCGGCCTAACCCGGTCTAAACCCGGCCTAACCCGGTCTAAACTCAGCCTAAACCCGGCCTAAACCCGGCCTAAACCCGGCCTAAACCCGGCCTAAACCCGGTCTAAACTCGGTCTAAACCCGGTCTAACCCGGTCTAAACCCGGCCTAACCCGGCCTAAACCCGGCCTAAACCCGGTCTAAACCCGGTCTAAACCCGGTCTAACCCGGTCTAAACCCGGCCTAACCCGGCCTAAACCCGGTCTAAACCCGGTCTAAACCCGGTCTAAACTCGGTCTAAACCCGGTATAAACCCGGTCTAAACTCGGTGTAAACCCGGTCTAAACCCGGTCTAAATCAGGTCTAAACTCGGTCTAAACCCGGTCTAAACCCGGTCTAAACTCGGTGTAAACTCGGTCTAAACCCGGTCTAAACTCGGTCTAAACCCGGTCTAAACCCGGCCTAACCCGGACTCACAGGTGAATATGTGGATGGCGTCCTCTTTGGGAACTCGTTTGACGATGAGGAAGGCGTTGCTGGGGTCGGCCATGCTGCACCACTGCAGCGCCTGCTCCAGAACGCGCTCTTTGGGGTGTAGGGGGCGCTCTACACACACACACACACGAGTCCTGGGTTAGTTCTCACTTAGTCCCGTTAAACCCCAGTGGATGTTCGTGTTACCGAGGTGTCCGTCCTCTATGGCCTCGAACGTCATCCACACGTCTCTGTCGGAGGGCGGGACGTTCCTCAGGTACAGCACCTGATTGGTCAGTTCCTCCGCGCACATGGTGGGAGAAACCTGAAGGAGAAGAGTTTAGAGATGAAGTAAAGACCAGGAGAAGGTCGTAGTATTAGTACCTTCAGAGTAATGCAGCAGTCTGGGATCTTCATCTCTAAATAAACTTCTATGATGAGGTCTCCGGCCTGAGAGAGCTGAGGACACAAACACAAACCTCAGAACTTCACGTCGGATTTGGAATTTTAAAATCTTCACAAGATTAAACCGAGCGTCACCTGCGTGTCCTTCCAGCTCGTGATCAGGCTGATCTCCAGCTCCATCTGAGTCTGATGCTCCTCGTCGATCTGGAAACACCAGGAAGTCCAAAAATAAACACCCCGAGATCCTTAAGCTTTAAAGACGCTGTGTTACGCAAAACTGAGCTTTTAGTCGTGTTCTGAAGTCGTTCCCTCCTCAGAAACAGCTGGAGTCGTGTCTGTTTCATTCTCATGTTCGAGTGACTCTTTATTATCTGTCGCTCTGCTCCACCCTGTGATGTCATGAAGTGGTGCAGTTTTCAAGTGAACAGCTTCGTTTTTATCAGTTCAGTTCACTTCATTAGATTTTATAGAATCTATAAATAATTATTTATTCTATTCTATTTGATTTATGCATTAATTTATTTATGATCTTTTTTGAATCCTTTTTAGCTTTATGCATCTTGACACTTTTTATTTATTGGTTTTATTTGATTTACTGTTTATTGTATTCATTTGGAAGCTGTTTATAAAATGCCGGTTTGTCAGAATCAGACCCGTGCAGGACATGTCAGGGTCTCCGGGGGGCGCCGCTCGTTCTATCGATTAGGCATTTATTTATTTTTATTTATAGAATATAAAATAGAATAATATATATATAATATAGAATAGAATAAATAAATTGAAATCAAATAAATCAAATAAATAAGCCGGACATCCACTCTAACCCTAATCGACAGAACGAGCTCCGCCCCTGGAGACCCTGACATGTCCTGCACTGCACCCGCCCGACCCGCTTCCCCACAGAACGGAAATAAAATTCCGCCTCTGATCCGACCCGATATAAATACAAATGACACCAGAACTGGCACCAGAATGAAAATCAGTCCAGAGCCAAAAAAAGAGCCACGACTTTCCACTTTCCACTCTCCACTGGCTCATTTCCTCTGCAGCTCCTCGGCTCGGTCTGAGCTGCAGGACGTCACGTGTGGGTTTGAAAATGAAAGTTCAGCACAAACATTTGGATTTTACGTTAATCGTCTCGTAAAAACGACGGAATCTCTGCATTTCGCTCAAACACAGCACCGTTTTCTGTTCGCGCGTTAGATCAGACTCTGCTGCGTCCGACCCGAACCCGACACAACATTTCCACCCGTTTCATTCAGATTTGTGGTTCAAGTGACGTAGTCTGATAATCCTGTGTTCCTGCCGTGTTACAGGCTGTGTGGAGAAGTATGTCCCGGTATTTCATCAAACGTAAATGTGTGAATGTCTCAGGTCACAGCGTGGAACCTGCGGCTTATATGTGTACAACATTTTTTTCTTTCCAGTGAAGGTGTGTGGAGTTTAAAAACACAGTGGAGCACTTCCTGTATCACCACATGACGACATCACCAGGTGGAACGGAGCGGTTTCTGTTTGAGAGAAGAACTCCTAAGTGTACAAACCTCGACTCCGGGTCTGTGTGTGACGAGGAAACGACATGAGAAAAAACAAGATGTAGAAAAGGTGAAATGACTTAAATTAAGAACATTTTACTTTATTTGAGTCGATTCAACTTGACAAGTACAACAGTGGAACAGGTGATTCTTTCTTAATTCAAGCAACATTCAATTTTATTTCTTATTTTAAGTGCAAAACGGTGTTGTTTTTTCTTATTTTCAGTGTAGTGAGATGTATTTTCATATTTTAAGTACAAAAAGTCCTGTTCCACTGGCAGATTATTTTATTTGTCAAGTGAAATTGACTCAAATCTTGGCAAAACTTTCTCAATTCAAGTCATTTTAACGCGACTAGATTTTGTTTTTTGCAGTGTATAAAAATCCAGAATCTGGGCCCTTTAAGTCCCGGTTTAGTCCTGGTTTAGTCCTGGTTCAGTCCTATTTTAGTCATGGCTTAGTACCTGATTTAGTCCTGGTTTAGTCCTGGTTTATTCCTGGTTTAGTCCTGGGTTAGACCCTGTTTAGACCTGGTTTAGACCTTGTTTAGTCCTGGTTTAGTCCTGGTTTAGTACTGGTCCAGTCCTGGTTCAGTCCTGGTTTAGTCCTGGTTCAGTCCTGGTTTAGTCCTGGTTCAGTCCTAGTTCAGTCCTGGGTTAATCCTGGTTTAGTCCCGGTCTAGTCCTAGTTTAGTCCTGGTTTAGTCCTGGTTTAGTCCTGGTTTAGTCCTGGTTTAGTCCTGGTTTAATCCTGGTTCAGTCCTGTTTCAGTCCTGGTTTAGTCCTGGTTCAGTCCTGGTTCAGTCCTGGTTTAACCCTGGTTTAGCCCTGGTTTAGTCCTGGTTTAGTCCCGGTTTAGTCCCGGTTTAGTCCCGGTTTAGTCCCGGTTCAGTCCCGGTTTAGTCCCGGTTCAGTCCCGGTTCAGTCCCGGTTTAGTCCCGGTTTAGTCCCGGTTTAGTCCCGGTTCAGTCCCGGTTTAGTCCCGGTTTAGTCCCGGTTCAGTCCCGGTTCAGTCCCAGTTTAGTCCCGGTTCAGTCCCGGTTCAGTCCCGGTTTAGCCCCGGTTTAGTCCCGGTTTAGTCCCGGTTTAGCCCCGGTTTAGCCCCGGTTTAGTCCCGGTTTAGCCCCGGTTTAGCCCCGGTTTAGCCCCGGTTTAGTCCTGGTTTAGTCCTTGTTTAGTCCTGGTTCAGTCCTGGTTCAGTCCTGGTTCAGTCCTGGTTTAGCCCTGGTTTAGTCCTGGTTTAGTCCTGGTTTAGCCCTGGTTTAGTCCTGGTTTAGTCCTGGTTCAGTCCTGGTTTAGCCCTGGTTTAGCCCTGGTTTAGTCCTGGTTTAGTCCTGGGTCAGGCCTGGTTTAGGCCTGGTTTAGTCCTGGTTTAGTCCTGGTTCAGTCCTGGTTTAGCCCTGGTTTAGTC
This sequence comes from Odontamblyopus lacepedii, assembly GCA_034769755.1. Lineage (NCBI taxonomy): Eukaryota > Metazoa > Chordata > Actinopteri > Gobiiformes > Gobiidae > Odontamblyopus > Odontamblyopus lacepedii. Next base: position 44,704,228 of record CM068346.1, read on the forward strand.
CTGGTTTAGCCCTGGTTTAGTCCTGGTTTAGTCCTGGTTTAGTCCTGGTTTAGTCCTGGTTCAGTCCTGGTTCAGTCCTGGTTTAGCCCTGGTTTAGTCCTGGTTTAGTCCTGGTTTAGTCCTGGTTCAGGCCTGGTTTAGTCCTGGTTCAGTCCTGGTTTAGCCCTGGTTTAGTCCTGGTTTAGTCCTGGTTTAGTCCTGGTGTAGCCCTGGTTTAGTCCTGGTTTAGTCCTGGTTTAGCCCTGGTTTAGTCCTGGTTTAGTCCTGGTTTAGTCCTGGTTTAGTCCTGGTTCAGTCCAGGTTCAGTCCTGGTTCAGTCCTGGTTTAGTCCTGGTTTAGGCCTGGTTCAGTCCTGGTTCAGTCCTGGTTTATTCCTGGTTTAGTCCCGGTTCAGTACTGGTTTAGTCCTGGTTTAGTCCTGGTTCAGTCCTGGTTCAGTCCTGGTTTAGTCCTGGTTTAGTCCTGGTTCAGTCCTGGTTTATTCCTGGTTTAGTCCCGGTTCAGTACTGGTTTAGTCCTGGTTTAGTCCTGGTTCAGTCCTGGTTCAGTCCTGGTTTAGTCCTGGTTTAGTCCTGGTTTAGTCCTGGTTCAGTCCTGGTTTAGTCCTGGTTTAGTCCCGGTTTAGTCCCGGTTTAGTCCCGGTTCAGTCCCGGTTTAGTCCCGGTTTAGTCCCGGTTTAGTCCCGGTTTAGTCCCGGTTCAGTCCCGGTTTAGCCCCGGTTTAGTCCTGGTTTAGTCCTGGTTTAGTCCTGGTTTAGCCCTGGTTTAGTCCTGGTTTAATCCTGGTTCAGTCCTGTTTCAGTCCTGGTTTAGTCCTGGTTCAGTCCTGGTTCAGTCCTGGTTTAGCCCTGGTTTAGCCCTGGTTTAGTCCTGGTTTAGTCCCGGTTTAGTCCCGGTTTAGTCCTGGTTTAGTCCCGGTTTAGTCCTGGTTTAGTCCTGGTTTAGCCCTGGTTTAGTCCTGGTTTAATCCTGGTTCAGTCCTGTTTCAGTCCTGGTTTAGTCCTGGTTCAGTCCTGGTTCAGTCCTGGTTTAGCCCTGGTTTAGCCCTGGTTTAGTCCCGGTTTAGTCCCGGTTTAGTCCTGGTTTAGTCCCGGTTTAGTCCTGGCTCACTCACGTCGAACACGTAGAGGTAGTTGTCGATCAGATCCTCCACGATCTTCACCTCGTGCTCTCCTTTCCCGTCCGTCTGGAACAGGCTCGGGGCGAACAGCAGCGACAGGTTCTTGGTGCACATGTGGTTCAGGTCGGCACATTTCTGCACCCTGAGGACGGCAGAGGAACAACAGAGCGAATCTAAAAACTCAGAACAGACGACTCGATCCACACGTCCACAACAAACAGAAACTGTACGATTCCACACAGATCCTCGGCCTTTGCACAGTCGCCTTTTCATTTCTAACTCTTAAACAGTGGAATAAAGTTCCAGACTCTGAAACAGTCTGGAGACATTCAGCATTTTACTGCAAACCTACAAAAGCTCATTCTAGACACTCAAACGTGCTGACATCACTCAGGCTCATTATACATTTTTACTCACAAATTCAGCACAACTACATTTAATCTCATTACTGCTGTGAGTTTAGGACGTCAGGTTTTAGGAACTGTGATGTTTTGTGTATTTTTATTGCTCTATTGTAAATTGTAAATATTCTGTGTGTTCACCTGCAGAGGGAAAGTAGCAGGAGCTAAATCTGCTGCAGTTCAGCTCTTCTGTGAAAGATTCATGACTTTTGTCCATGGTCCCTGACAAATAAAGACTAAACTAAACTAAACAGAAAGAAATTTGAGGGAAAAACCGACGAGCGAAACATCACAGAGTAAAAAAAACCTGTACAGGTGGGGTCAGGGTCGTACCTGTACAGGTGGGGTCAGGGTCGTACCTGTACAGGTGGGGTTAGGGTCGTACCTGTACAGGTGGGGTCAGGGTCGTACCTGTACAGGTGGGGTCAGGGTCGTACCTGTACAGGTGGGGTCAGGGTCGTACCTGTACAGGTGGGGTTAGGGTCGTACCTGTACAGGTGGGGTCAGGGTCGTACCTGTACAGGTGGGGTCAGGGTCGTACCTGTACAGGTGGGGTTAGGGTCGTACCTGTACAGGTGGGGTTAGGGCAGGGTCGTACCTGTACAGGTGGGGTCAGGGTCGTACCTGTACAGGTGGGGTTAGGGTCGTACCTGTACAGGTGGGGTCAGGGTCGTACCTGTACAGGTGGGGTTAGGGTCGTACCTGTACAGGTGGGGTCAGGGTCGTACCTGTACAGGTGGGGTCAGGGTCGTACCTGTACAGGTGGGGTCAGGGTCGTACCTGTACAGGTGGGGTCAGGGTCGTACCTGTACAGGTGGGGTCAGGGTCGTACCTGTGCAGGTGGGGTTAGGGTCGTATCTGTGCAGGTGGGGTTAGGGTCGTACCTGTACAGGTGGGGTCAGGGTCGTACCTGTGCAGGTGGGGTCAGGGTCGTACCTGTGCAGGTGGGGTCAGGGCCGTACCTGTGCAGGTGGGGTCAGGGTCGTACCTGTGCAGGTGGGGTCAGGGTCGTACCTGTGCAGGTGGGGTCAGGGTCGTACCTGTGCAGGTGGGGTCAGGGTCGTACCTGTGCAGGTGGGGTCAAGGTCGTACCTGTGCAGGTGGGGTCAGGGTCGTACCTGTGCAGGTGGGGTCAGGGTCGTACCTGTGCAGGTGGGGTCAGGGTCGTACCTGTGCAGGTGGGGTCAGGGTCGTACCTGTGCAGGTGGGGTCAGGGTCGTACCTGTGCAGGTGGGGTCAGGGTCGTACCTGTACAGGTGGGGTCAGGGTCGTACCTGTGCAGGTGGGGTCAGGGTCGTACCTGTGCAGGTGGGGTCAGGGTCGTACCTGTACAGGTGGGGTCAGGGTCGTACCTGTGCAGGTGGGGTCAGGGTCGTACCTGTTCAGGTGGGGTCAGGGTCGTACCTGTACAGGTGGGGTCAGGGTCGTACCTGTACAGGTGGGGTTAGGGTCGTACCTGTACAGGTGGGGTTAGGGTCGTACCTGTACAGGTGGGGTCAGGGTCGTACCTGTACAGGTGGGGTCAGGGTCGTACCTGTACAGGTGGGGTCAGGGTCGTACCTGTACAGGTGGGGTTAGGGTCGTACCTGTACAGGTGGGGTCAGGGTCGTACCTGTACAGGTGGGGTTAGGGTCGTACCTGTACAGGTGGGGTCAGGGTCGTACCTGTACAGGTGGGGTCAGGGTCATACCTGTACAGGTGGGGTCAGGGTCGTACCTGTACAGGTGGGGTCAGGGTCGTACCTGTACAGGTGGGGTCAGGGTCATACCTGTACAGGTGGGGTCAGGGTCGTACCTGTACAGGTGGCTGATGAGCGCGGCCATGGTGGTTCTGTTCACTCGGGGGAGACTCCGGATCAGCTCTTTGTATCGGTCGAGTCTCGAACTTTTCTGAGGGATTTCTGTTCAAAAACAGAGTTAATGAGAACCAGGACTAAACCAGGACTAAACCAGGACTGAACAAGGACTAAACCAGGACTAAACCAGGACTAAACCAGGACTGAAAAAGGACTGAACAAGGACTAAACCAGGTCTAAACCAGGACTAGACCAGGACTGAACCAGGACTGAACAAGGACTAGACCAGGACTGAACAAGGACTAAACCAGGTCTAAACCAGGACTAGACCAGGACTGAACCAGGACTGAACAAGGACTAGACCAGGTCTAAACCAGGACTAGACCAGGACTGAACCAGGTCTAGACCAGGACTGAACCAGGTCTAGACCAGGACTAGACCAGGACCAAAAATAAGCTGAAGTTTAAAGCCCATAAGCAGTCGTACTTGCGGCCTCCTGCCACAGGGGGTGCAGGTCGATCATGAAAATGGGGTCGTCGATCTCCCTGAAGAAGCGCTTGAGGACGTCCGTCACGTCCTCGATGAAGTGGTCTCCGATCCGCAGCTTCACGTTCCGAGCGTCTTTCCGGAACTCCTCCATCAGCAGTTTGATCCGAGACTTGGCCCCGTTCTTCCTGTAGATCCCTTCATGACCCAGACCTGACACCGGGACAGAAACCTCTAATATCCGCCTGTCCAAACGCTCCGTTCCACCTCGTGATGTCATACAGTGGTGGTTTTTAAGTGAACAGCTCTTTGACCTTTGACCTCGTTCGGGACAAACTGGGAACTCCAGGTCTGAGTTCATTCAAATGTTTCTGTTGAAAGTCTAAAGTGTTTTACCGAATGACATCACAAGGTGGAACAGAGTGTTTCTGTTTGAGAGAAGAACCGTTTGTGTTATTTAACACGTTTAGACGACAGCTTTAATTCTGAACATATATATTTCAAATCAATTCAATACGGTTCAATAAAAATAAAAGCTAAATCGTGCCTGTGACACTAAACTCTGTGCAAACACAAACATTTTAATCATTAAAACAGAGAAAATGTGAAATGTGTCGCATAAAGGAGGTTTCTTCCTCTAAACAAGCAACAAAAACTGCACCTGTAACTAAATAATAGAGTAAACAATCCTCTTGGCAATATATCGAAACAGCAGCCCCACGATATCGATGCTGAATCATCACATTAAACAATACGATATTTCGATATTTCGATATTGATCCTCTGGTGGGACTTTAAACATTTCCATCTCACATTTACTCAGTCCAGATGTTTTTGCTGCTTAAAAATACACTGATTCCTTCTGTGAATGGGGCCGACTCTCCACAGATCTGACTTGTAAGATAACGTTAGAAATCGTTAACAAAACTCGATTCACGATTCGATTCCACCGTACAGCAGCGTCCAAAACTTTCTCCATGTTCTGAAAACCTCCACCGAATAAACTGGAGCGTTTCAGGCGGTGCACAGTGGGGACGGGCTTTGAGTACATTTTCTTCATCGATCGTCGGGAAAATTAACGATCAATTATTGATTAATAATGAACATTTTTATATTCAATGATCACATTATTCTTCCTGTTCCTAATCTGCATAAATAAACTTTAAACACATAAAGGTCCTGACCCCAGAGCCTCATCAGTGTGAGGTCAGAATGAGTTTAATGCAGATTTAAACATTTATGTTTTACACAAACTAAACTTAAAACCTCACGGCTCATTTGCATAAACTGTAAGAGCTGAAAAAAGCAGCTCTTTCCTTGTGCTGCTGCTTCAGCTTCTGTGGGACTAAAGGACTCGACTCAGTGAATATGAGTGTTCTCTCTGTGACTCAGTGAATATGAGTGTTCTCTCTGTGACTCAGTGGAATATGAGTGTTCTCTCTGTGACTCAGTGGAATATGAGTGTTCTCTCTGTGACTCAGTGAATATGAGTGTTCTCTCTGTGACTCAGTGAATATGAGTGTTCTCTCTGTGACTCAGTGAATATGAGTGTTCTCCCTGTGACTCAGTGAATATGAGTGTTCTCTCTGTGACTCAGTGAATATGAGTGTTCTCTCTGTGACTCAGTGAATATGAGTGTTCTCTCTGTGACTCAGTGAATATGAGTGTTCTCCCTGTGACTCAGTGAATATGAGTGTTCTCTCTGTGACTCAGTGAATATGAGTGTTCTCTCTGTGACTCAGTGAATATGAGTGTTCTCTCTGTGACTCAGTGAATATGAGTGTTCTCTCTGTGACTCAGTGAATATGAGTGTTCTCTCTGTGACTCAGTGAATATGAGTGTTCTCTCTGTGACTCAGTGAATATGAGTGTTCTCTCTGTGACTCAGTGAATATGAGTGTTCTCTCTGTGACAGATTTGTTTGTGTTTGTGTCGTTCTCGGGGGAAAGTGAGAGACGCAGGAAGTGACGACGGAAAGTCTGGGCCAACACAAAATGTACAAACTGTATGAAAGAATTTAAAATATCAAATCATTTTTTCATCATTTTTTTGCCCAGGTTTATATAACAGATCTGCAGCGGAGCCTCCAGTCCCGGGTTAGAGCTGAACTTCAGATTAAGTGTGTACGTTCTGTGTTTGGATTAGAGTTTATCTCGTACTGTTCTGTGTTTGGATTAGAGTTTATCTCGTACTGTTCTGTGTTTGGATTAGAGTTTATCTCGTACTGTTCTGTGTTTGGATTAGAGTTTATCTCGTACTGTTCTGTGTTTGGATTAGAGTTTATCTCGTACCGTTATGTGCTTGGATTAGAGTTTATCTCGTACTGTTCTGTGTTTGGATTAGAGTTTATCTCGTACGGTTCTGTGTTTGGATTAGAGTTTATCTCGTACTGTTCTGTGCTTGGATTAGAGTTTATCTCATATCGTTCTGTGTTTGGATTAGAGTTTATCTCGTACTGTTCTGTGTTTGGATTAGAGTTTATCTCGTGCTGTTCTGTGTTTGGATTAGAGTTTATCTCGTACTGTTCTGTGCTTGGATTAGAGTTTATCTCATATCGTTCTGTGTTTGGATTAGAGTTTATCTCGTACTGTTCTGTGCTTGGATTAGAGTTTATCTCGTACTGTTCTGTGTTTGGATTAGAGTTTATCTCGTACTGTTCTGTGCTTGGATTAGAGTTTATCTCGTACTGTTCTGTGTTTGGATTAGAGTTTATCTCGTACTGTTCTGTGCTTGGATTAGAGTTTATCTCGTACTGTTCTGTGTTTGGATTAGAGTTTATCTCGTACTGTTCTGTGTTTGGATTAGAGTTTATCTCGTACTGTTCTGTGTTTGGATTAGAGTTTATCTAAATGCGGTTCTGTGTTTGGATTAGAGTTTATCTCGTACTGTTCTGTGTTTGGATTAGAGTTTATCTCGTACTGTTCTGTGTTTGGATTAGAGTTTATCTCGTACTGTTCTGTGTTTGGATTAGAGTTTATCTCGTACTGTTCTGTGTTTGGATTAGAGTTTATCTCGTACTGTTCTGTGTTTGGATTAGAGTTTATCTCTTAAATTTCTGTGTTTGGATTAGAGATTATCTCGAACTGTTCTGTGTTTGGATTAGAGTTTATCTCGTACTGTTCTGTGTTTGGATTAGAGTTTATCTCGCATGCGGTTCTGTGTTTGGATTAGAGTTTATCTCGTACTGTTCTGTGTTTGGATTAGAGTTTATCTCGTACTGTTCTGTGTTTGGATTAGAGTTTATCTCGTACTGTTCTGTGCTTGGATTAGAGTTTATCTCGTACTGTTCTGTGTTTGGATTAGAGTTTATCTCGTACCGTTATGTGCTTGGATTAGAGTTTATCTCGTACTGTTCTGTGCTTGGATTAGAGTTTATCTCGTACTGTTCTGTGTTTGGATTAGAGTTTATCTCGTACCGTTCTGTGTTTGGATTAGAGTTTATCTCGTACCGTTCTGTGTTTGGATTAGAGTTTATCTCGTACTGTTCTGTGTTTGGATTAGAGTTTATCTCGTACCGTTCTGTGTTTGGATTAGAGTTTATCTCATATCGTTCTGTGTTTGGATTAGAGTTTATCTCGTACTGTTCTGTGTTTGGATTAGAGTTTATCTCGTACCGTTCTGTGTTTGGATTAGAGTTTATCTCGTACTGTTCTGTGTTTGGATTAGAGTTTATCTCGTACCGTTCTGTGTTTGGATTAGAGTTTATCTCATATCGTTCTGTGCTTGGATTAGAGTTTATCTCGTACTGTTCTGTGTTTGGATTAGAGTTTATCTCGTACTGTTCTGTGTTTGGATTAGAGTTTATCTCGTACTGTTCTGTGTTTGGATTAGAGTTTATCTCAAATGCGGTTCTGTGTTTGGATTAGAGTTTATCTCGTACTGTTCTGTGTTTGGATTAGAGTTTATCTCGTACTGTTCTGTGTTTGGATTAGAGTTTATCTCGTACGGTTCTGTGTTTGGATTAGAGTTTATCTCGTACTGTTCTGTGTTTGGATTAGAGTTTATCTCGTACTGTTCTGTGTTTGGATTAGAGTTTATCTCGTACTGTTCTGTGTTTGGATTAGAGTTTATCTCGTACTGTTCTGTGTTTGGATTAGAGTTTATCTCGTACTGTTCTGTGTTTGGATTAGAGTTTATCTCGTACGGTTCTGTGTTTGGATTAGAGTTTATCTCGTACTGTTCTGTGTTTGGATTAGAGTTTATCTCGTACTGTTCTGTGTTTGGATTAGAGTTTATCTCGTACGGTTCTGTGTTTGGATTAGAGTTTATCTCGTACTGTTCTGTGTTTGGATTAGAGTTTATCTCGTACTGTTCTGTGTTTGGATTAGAGTTTATCTCGTACTGTTCTGTGCTTGGATTAGAGTTTATCTCGTACTGTTCTGTGTTTGGATTAGAGTTTATCTCGTACCGTTATGTGCTTGGATTAGAGTTTATCTCGTACTGTTCTGTGCTTGGATTAGAGTTTATCTCGTACTGTTCTGTGTTTGGATTAGAGTTTATCTCGTACTGTTCTGTGCTTGGATTAGAGTTTATCTCGTACCGTTCTGTGCTTGGATTAGAGTTTATCTCGTACTGTTCTGTGCTTGGATTAGAGTTTATCTCGTATCGTTCTGTGTTTGGATTAGAGTTTATCTCGTACTGTTCTGTGTTTGGATTAGAGTTTATCTCGTACCGTTCTGTGTTTGGATTAGAGTTTATCTCGTATCGTTCTGTGTTTGGATTAGAGTTTATCTCGTACTGTTCTGTGTTTGGATTAGAGTTTATCTCGTATCGTTCTGTGTTTGGATTAGAGTTTATCTCGTACTGTTCTGTGTTTGGATTAGAGTTTATCTCGTACTGTTCTGTGTTTGGATTAGAGTTTATCTCGTACTGTTCTGTGTTTGGATTAGAGTTTATCTCGTACTGTTCTGTGTTTGGATTAGAGTTTATCTCGTACTGTTCTGTGTTTGGATTAGAGTTTATCTCGTACTGTTCTGTGTTTGGATTAGAGTTTATCTCGTACTGTTCTGTGTCTGGATTAGAGTTTATCTCGTACTGTTCTGTGCTTGGATTAGAGTTTATCTCGTACTGTTCTGTGTTTGGATTAGAGTTTATCTCGTACCGTTCTGTGTTTGGATTAGAGTTTATCTCGTACCGTTCTGTGTTTGGATTAGAGTTTATCTCGTACGGTTCTGTGTTTGGATTAGAGTTTATCTCGTACCGTTATGTGTTTGGATTAGATCTAATCTCGTACTGTTCTGTGTTTGGATTAGAGTTTATCTCGTACTGTTCTGTGTTTGGATTAGAGTTTATCTCGTACCGTTCTGTGTTTGGATTAGAGTTTATCTCGTACCGTTCTGTGTTTGGATTAGAGTTTATCTCGTACTGTTCTGTGTTTGGATTAGATCTAATCTCGTACTGTTCTGTGTTTGGATTAGAGTTTATCTCGTACTGTTCTGTGTTTGGATTAGAGTTTATCTCGTACCGTTCTGTGTTTGGATTAGAGTTTATCTCGTACCGTTCTGTGTTTGGATTAGAGTTTATCTCATACTGTTCTGTGTTTGGATTAGAGTTTATCTCGTACCATTCTGTGTTTGGATTAGAGTTTATCTCATACTGTTCTGTGTTTGGATTAGAGTTTATCTCGTACCGTTCTGTGTTTGGATTAGAGTTTATCTCGTACCGTTCTGTGTTTGGATTAGAGTTTATCTCATACTGTTCTGTGTTTGGATTAGAGTTTATCTCGTACCGTTCTGTGTTTGGATTAGAGTTTATCTCGTACTGTTCTGTGTTTGGATTAGAGTTTATCTCATACTGTTCTGTGTTTGGATTAGAGTTTATCTCGTACTGTTCTGTGTTTGGATTAGAGTTTATCTCGTACTGTTCTGTGTTTGGATTAGAGTTTATCTCGTACCGTTCTGTGTTTGGATTAGAGTTTATCTCGTACTGTTCTGTGTTTGGATTAGAGTTTATCTCGTACTGTTCTGTGTTTGGATTAGAGTTTATCTCGTACTGTTCTGTGTTTGGATTAGAGTTTATCTCGTACTGTTCTGTGTTTGGATTAGAGTTTATCTCGTACCGTTCTGTGTTTGGATTAGAGTTTATCTCGTACTGGTCTGTGTTTGGATTAGAGTTTATCTCGTATCGTTCTGTGTTTGGATTAGAGTTTATCTCGTACCGTTCTGTGTTTGGATTAGAGTTTATCTCGTACCGTTCTGTGTTTGGATTAGAGTTTATCTCGTACTGTTCTGTGTTTGGATTAGAGTTTATCTCATACTGTTCTGTGTTTGGATTAGAGTTTATCTCGTACTGTTCTGTGTTTGGATTAGAGTTTATCTCGTACTGTTCTGTGTTTGGATTAGAGTTTATCTCGTACCGTTCTGTGTTTGGATTAGAGTTTATCTCGTACTGTTCTGTGTTTGGATTAGAGTTTATCTCGTACCGTTATGTGTTTGGATTAGATCTAATCTCGTACTGTTCTGTGTTTGGATTAGAGTTTATCTCGTACTGTTCTGTGTTTGGATTAGAGTTTATCTCGTACCGTTCTGTGTTTGGATTAGAGTTTATCTCGTACCGTTCTGTGTTTGGATTAGAGTTTATCTCGTACTGTTCTGTGTTTGGATTAGAGTTTATCTCGTACTGTTCTGTGTTTGGATTAGAGTTTATCTCGTACCGTTCTGTGTTTGGATTAGAGTTTATCTCGTACCGTTCTGTGTTTGGATTAGAGTTTATCTCGTACCGTTCTGTGTTTGGATTAGAGTTTATCTCGTACCGTTCTGTGTTTGGATTAGAGTTTATCTCGTACTGTTCTGTGTTTGGATTAGAGTTTATCTCGTACCGTTCTGTGTTTGGATTAGAGTTTATCTCGTACTGTTCTGTGTTTGGATTAGAGTCTATCTCGTACCGTTCTGTGTTTGGATTAGAGTTTATCTCGTACGGTTCTGTGTTTGGATTAGAGTTTATCTCGTACTGTTCTGTGTTTGGATTAGAGTTTATCTCGTACCGTTCTGTGTTTGGATTAGATCTAATCTCGTACGGTTCTGTGTCTGGATTAGCGCCGCTCTGTGTGTACTGTGCGTTAGATTAAACTCGATCTCGTACCGTACTGGGTGATGAAGGCGATGCAGCTGTCCACGATGATGGGGATGTCGTTGCGGCTGAGCTGCTGTTCCCTCAGAGAGTTCCCCCTCCCTCCGGACGCCCTCTGGATGTCGGCGCACCACAGGGAGAAGTCCGAGCGCGCCACGCCCTGGAGGTGCAGCGTTCTGCGGGGAAAAGAAAATGGATTTAAACGCGTCTTCCTCTGAGCAATCTGAGCGTTTCTGGTCCTGTTCAGGTTTGGTGAGAGAAGTGAAAAACCCCAGAATAATCTGACTGAATCTGGGAGCAGGACGGAGGAACTCACCGTCCTCTCTCCACCAGAACCAGAGTGTCCTTCTCCCCGTCTCCTTCTGAAGAAACACCTGAAACACAACGTGAACACATCAGGACTAAGGACTAAACCAGGACTAAACCAGGGCTAAACCAGGACTAAACCAGGGCTAAACCAGAGCTAAACCAGGGCTAAACCAGAGCTAAACCAGGACTAAACCAGGACTAAACCAGGGCTAAAGCAGGACTAAAGCAGGACTAAACCAGGGCTAAACCAGGACTAAACCAGGACTAAACCAGAGCTAAAGCAGGACTAAAGCAGGACTAAACCAGGGCTAAACCAGGACTAAACCAGGGCTAAATCAGGGCTAAACCAGGACTAAACCAGGACTAAACCAGGGCTAAACCAGGATTAAACCAGGACTGAACCAGGACTAAACCAGGACTAAACCAGGACTAAACCAGGACTAAACCAGGGCTAAACCAGGACTAAACCAGGACTAAACCAGGACTAAACCAGGGCTAAACCAGGACTAAACCCGGTCTAAACCTGGATTGAACCCAGTCTAAACCCGGCCTAAACCTGGCTTAAACTCGGTCTAAACCCGGTCTAAACCTGGACTGAACCCAGGCTAAACCCGGTCTAAACCTGGACTAAACCCAGTCTAAACCCGCTCTTATCCCGGCCTAAACCCGCTCTAAACCCGCTCTAATCCCGGCCTAAACCCGCTCTAAACCCACCCTAAACCCGCTCTAAACCCGCTCTAAACCCGGTCTAAACCCGGTCTAAACCCGCTCTAAACCCGGTCTAAACCCGGTCTAAACCCGCTCTAAACCCGCTCTAAACCCGCCCTAAACCCGCCCTAAACCCGCTCTAAACCCGCTCTAAACCCACCCTAAACCCGCTCTAAACCCGCTCTAAACCCGCTCTAAACCCGCTCTAAACCCGCTCTAAACTCCGCCCTAAACCGCCTAAACCGCTCTAAACTCCGCTCTAAACTCCGCTCTAAACCCGCTCTAAACCCGCTCTAAACCCTGTCTAAACCCGCTCTAAACCCGCCCTAAACCCGCTCTAAACCCGCCCTAAACCCGCTCTAAACCCGCTCTAAACCCGCTCTAAACCCGCTCTAAACCCGCTCTAAACCCGGTCTAAACCCGCTCTAAACCCGCCAAAACCCGCCTAAACCCGCCGCCTAAACTCGCTCTAAACCCGCTCTAAACCCGCTCTAAACCCGCTCTAAACCCGCTCTAAACCCGCTCCAAACCCGCTCTAAACCCGCTCTAAACCCGCTCCAAACCCGCTCTAAACCCGCTCTAAACCCGCTCCAAACCCGCTCCAAACCCGCTCTAAACCCGCTCTAAACCCGCTCTAAACCCGCTCTAAACCCGCTCTAAACCCGAGCTAAACTCGCTCTAAACCCGCCTAAACCCCCCCTAAACCCGCTCTAAACCCGCCTAAACCCACCTAAACCCGCCCTAAACCCGCTCTAAACCCACCCTAAACCCGCTCTAAACCCGCTCTAAACCCGCTCTAAACCAGGCCAAAACCCGGCCTAAACCCGCTCTAAACTCCGCTCTAAACTCCGCCTAAACCCGCCTAAACCCGCCTAAACCCGCCCTAAACCCGCCTTAAACCCGCCTAAACCCTAAACTCCGCCTAAACCCGCTCTAAACCCGCTCTAAACCCGGCCTAAACCCGGCCTAAACCCGCTCTAAACCCGCTCTAAACCCGCTCTAAACCCGCTCTAAACCCGCTCTAAACCCGGCCTAAACCCGCTCTAAACCCGCTCTAAACCCGCTCTAAACCCGCTCTAAACCCGCTCTAAACCCGCCCTAAACCCGCCCTAAACCCGCCCTAAACCCGCCCTAAACCCGCTCTAAACCCGCTCTAAACCCGGTCTAAACCCGCTCTAAACCCGCTCTAAACCCGCTCTAAACCCGCTCTAAACCCGCTCTAAACCCGCCCTAAACCCGCCCTAAACCCGCCCTAAACCCGCCCTAAACCCGCTCTAAACCCGGTCTAAACCCGCTCTAAACCCGCCCTAAACCCGCCCTAAACCCGGCCTAAACCCGGCCTAAACCCGGCCTAAACCCGCTCTAAACCCGGCCTAAACCCGCTCTAAACCCGCTCTAAACCCGGCCTAAACCCGGCCTAAACCCGGCCTAAACCCGCTCTAAACCCGGCCTAAACCCGGCCTAAACCCGGCCTAAACCCGGCCTAAACCCGGCCTAACCCGGCCTAAACCAGGACTAAACCCGCTCTAAACCCGGCCTAAACCCGGCCTAAACCCGGCCTAAACCCGGCCTAAACCCGGCCTAAACCCGGCCTAAACCCGGCCTAAACCCGTCTAAACCCGGCCTAAACCCGGCCTAAACCCGGCCTAAACCCGGCCTAAACCCGGCCTAAACCCGGCCTAAACCCGGCCTAAACCCGGCCTAAACCCGGCCTAACCCGGCCTCACTGAGCTCCTGCAGACGCCGCAGGTTCAGGATGTCCTCGGCCGCTCCGTCGGCGCTCGGGCAGATGAACAGGTTGGATTTCTGCAGGACGAAGAAGGCGTCTCTCCACTGCTGAGGGTCGATCATGGCGCGGTACCGGAGCAGCCCCACGCGCTCGAACTCCCGCGACAGCAGGCAGTGGCAGCTCAGCGGGGTGAACGCCTGCACAGAAGGAGGGGCTAAAGACACACTGCGGAACATCACCGGCCACGCGCTCCTGCTGAGAGGCTTAAAGGGCTGATGTTACGCAGGAGTGACTCTCATGAGCTTTAAGGCAGATTATAACATTCACCCTTCATGAACATGAGTCTGTGATCTCTGCTATCGCTCTGTTCCACCTTGTGATGTCATGAAGTAAAATGGAGTTCAAGTTCACAGCTACAGTTTGTCTTTAGTTCAGAGGCGATGGTCAATTCTACATCTGAACTCATCCACGTGTTCCTAGTGAAGGAGTGCGGAGTTTAAAAACACAGTGGAGCATTAGTGTTTTTGGTCCAATTCTGTTTTTTGTCCGAGTTTAGAACTGTATTTTTGGGACGATAAGTTTCTTCTTCATTGAACATTTTTTATAGTCCGATAACACGGTTTTTAAATATTTAGTTTTGAAAAGCGACAAAACGTTGAAAAATGTAGGAAGCTCTTACAGGAGGGGAGGGCATCTGACACAGGGGTACAGGAGGGGAGGGCATCTGGGGCAGGGGTACAGGAGGGGAGGGCATCTGACACAGGGGTACAGGAGGGGAGGGCATCTGGGGCAGGGGTACAGGGTACGGGAGGGCATCTGGGGCAGGGGTACAGGAGGGGAGGGCATCTGGGGCAGGGGTACAGGAGGGGAGGGCATCTGGGGCAGGGGTACAGGGTACGGGAGGGCATCTGGGGCAGGGGTACAGGGTACGGGAGGGCATCTGGGGCAGGGGTACAGGGTACGGGAGGGCATCTGGGGCAGGGGTACAGGAGGGGAGGGCATCTGGGGCAGGGGTACAGGAGGGGAGGGCATCTGACACAGGGGTACAGGAGGGGAGGGCATCTGGGGCAGGGGTACAGGAGGGGAGGGCATCTGGGGCAGGGGTACAGGAGGGGAGGGCATCTGACACAGGGGTACAGGAGGGGAGGGCATCTGGGGCAGGGGTACAGGAGGGGAGGGCATCTGGGGCAGGGGTACAGGAGGGGAGGGCATCTGGGGCAGGGGTACAGGGTACGGGAGGGCATCAGGGGCAGGTACCTTCCCGATGGCCTTGGTCCAGCTGTGGAGCTCGTCGGCCGTTTCGAGTCCGAACTGAAGCAGCTTCTCCGAGGAAAGAAACAACTCAAAGGTGAAACGGAACCTGAGAAATACAAATACTGTGATTACTGCGATTACTGCAAATACTACTGCAAATACTACTGCAAATACTACGACTACTACTGCAAATACTACTGCAAATACTCCTGCAAATACTACGACTACTACTGCAAATACTATGACTACTACTAATGCTACAAATGTTACTGAACCAGGACTAAACCAGGACTAAACAGGTCTAAACCAGGTCTAAACTAGGTCTAAACTAGGTCTAAACCAGGTCTACACCAGGTCTACACCAGGTCTAAACCAGGTCTAAACTAGGTCTAAACTAGGTCTAAACCAGGTCTAAACCAGGTCTAAACCAGGTCTAAACTAGGTCTAAACCAGGTCTAAACCAGGTCTAAACCAGGTCTAAACTAGGTCTAAACTAGGTCTAAACCAGGTCTAAACCAGGTCTAAACTAGGTCTAAACTAGGTCTAAACCAGGTCTAAACCAGGTCTAAACCAGGTCTAAACTAGGTCTAAACCAGGTCTAAACCAGGTCTAAACCAGGTCTAAACCAGGTCCAAGCCAGGTCTAAACATGCAGCCTAAACTAGGTCTAATCTAGGTCTAAACCAGGTCTAATCTAGGTCTAAACTAGGTCTAAACCAGGTCTAAACCAGGTCTACACTTGGTCTAAACCAGGTCTAAACCAGGTCTAAACCAGGTCTAAACCAGGTCTAAACTAGGTCTAAACCAGGTCTAAACCAGGTCTAAACCAGGTCTAAACCAGGTCCAAGCCAGGTCTAAACCAGGACTAAACTAGGTCTAAACCAGGTCTAAACCAGGTCTAAACCAGGTCTAATCTAGGTCTAAACCAGGTCTAAACTAGGTCTAATCTAGGTCTAAACTAGGTCTAAACCAGGTCTAAACCAGGTCTACACTTGGTCTAAACCAGGTCTAAACCAGGTCTAAACCAGGTCTAAACCAGGTCTAAACTAGGTCTAAACCAGGTCTAAACCAGGTCTAAACCAGGTCTAAACCAGGTCCAAGCCAGGTCTAAACATGCAGCCTAAACTAGGTCTAATCTAGGTCTAAACTAGGTCTAAACCAGGTCTAAACCAGGTCTACACTTGGTCTAAACCAGGTCTAAACCAGGTCTAAACCAGGTCTAAACCAGGTCTAAACCAGGTCTAAACTAGGTCTAAACTAGGTCTAAACCAGGTCTAAACCAGGTCTAAACCAGGTCTAAACTAGGTCTAAACCAGGTCTAAACCAGGTCTAAACTAGGTCTAAACTAGGTCTAAACCAGGTCTAAACCAGGTCTAAACCAGGTCTAAACTAGGTCTAAACCAGGTCTAAACCAGGTCTAAACCAGGTCTAAACCAGGTCTAAACCAGGTCTAAACTAGGTCTAAACCAGGTCTAAACCAGGTCTAAACCAGGTCTAAACCAGGTCTAAACCAGGTCTAAACCAGGTCTAAACTAGGTCTAAACTAGGTCTAAACCAGGTCTAAACCAGGTCTAAACTAGGTCTAAACTAGGTCTAAACCAGGTCTAAACCAGGTCTAAACCAGGTCTAAACCAGGTCTAAACCAGGTCTAAACTAGGTCTAAACCAGGTCTAAACCAGGTCTAAACCAGGTCTAAACCAGGTCTAAACTAGGTCTAAACCAGGTCTAAACCAGGTCTAAACCAGGTCTAAACCAGGTCTAAACTAGGTCTAAACCAGGTCTAAACCAGGTCTAAACCAGGTCTAAACCAGGTCTAAACCAGGTCTAAACCAGGTCTAAACTAGGTCTAAACCAGGTCTAAACCAGGTCTAAACTAGGTGTAAACCAGGTCTAAACTAGGTCTAAACCAGGTCTAAACCAGGTCTAAACCCGGTCTGCCCCGGTCTGCCCCGGTCTGCCCCTGTCTGCCCCTGTGTGCAGCAGCACCTGTCGATGAAGCCGTTGCTCCTCCTCTTGCCCCCGTCGGGGCGGCTCACGCCCAAACACAGCAGGTCTCTGTAGTTTATGTTCAGGACCGGGTCTGGACTCAGCTCGGTCTCGAACAGGCCCAGAGTCCGGTCCACACTGCACCAGAACCGCTGGAAGTCTGAAACGCACAGACACAAACCACATTTAACTACTACAGAGAAACATTTCATTTAGTTTTATTTTGTTTTTCCTGTGATTGTTGCACTGATTTCTTACACTGCAAAAAGGCCCATCAAAAATAAGAAAAAAATACCAATTTTGAGGTAAAAATGCCTATTTTAAGTGAAATTTTCTGCCAGTGCAGTAAGAAATTTTCACTTACCAAATTTTCTTAAAACAAGATGAAATCTGAATCTTCAGAAAACACGAGTTTCAAGTGTTTATGGACAGATTTTTCCCCTTATTGGTTTGAGGAGGAAGTTAAAGAGGCTTAACCTGGACTGAGTTCATATAAAAAGTGCTTAGAATAAGTTGTAATATCGAGATAAGAGAAATCAGGATGAATATCTTGAAACAAGTAACAAAAATCTGGAACACGCAGTCAAACGGAATAATGAAATAAACTGTTTTCCATTTTATTTTTTTCGTTCTTACTTGAAATTTAAAAGAACGAATGTTAAATGGACAGAAAAAGTGTGTGGATAAAGTTATTTTAGTGAATATATTGTGATTTACACAGAGTCACATTAGAGAATAAAACAGAAAACTACAAAAATAAAACAGCAGCAGCAGCAGCAGGAGGAGGAGGAGGAGTTATGTTAGTAGTTATAATAGTAATAGTTATATTAGTAATAGTTATATTAGTAGTGGTTATATTAGTAATAGTTATGTTAGTAGTTATATTAGTAATAGTTATATTAGTAATAGTCATGTTAGCAGCAGCAGCAGGGGTCATATCAGTTATAGTAGAACGGTGGTAGTTTTTCTAGTACAGCGTCTTCTCCTCTGACCGTCTCTGGTTCTCCGGGACAGCGTCCCCCTGTGGTTGGACGAGGACTTGTAGAGGAACCCCGAGTGGAGCACGGGCTGCATGATCTCGTCGTAAACTCCGGGGTCGGTCGGGTCTGAACACAAAAGCACAGAGTGAGTCTGGAGCTGGAGCCGAGTCCTCCCCAACACAAGAGCTGATAAGGAAACAGAAACACTGACACTGGCCACACCAGGGCCACACCAGGGCCACACCAGGGCCACACCAGGGCCACACCAGGGCCACACCAGGGCCACACCAGGGCCACACCAGAGCCACACCGGGGCCACACCGGGGCCACACCGGGGCCACACCGGGGCCACACCGGGGCCACACCGGGGCCACACCGGGGCCACACCAGGGCCACACCAGGGCCACACCAGGGCCACACCAGGGCCACACCAGGGCCACACCAGAGCCACACCAGGGCCACACCAGAGCCACACCAGGGCCACACCAGGGCCACACCAGGGCCACACCAGGGCCACACCAGGGCCACACCAGGGCCACACCAGGGCCACACCAGGGCCACACCAGGGCCACACCAGGGCCACACCAGGGCCAAGGTCACGGTTTGAGCAGTTTACTCAGAACACTGACAAAAATAATGAGGAAAAAAGAAAAACTGTGGCTACTTTTTATTTTAAGGGTCCTAATGCAAAGGTGCGTTATAGGGATGTTCCGATCCGATATTCAGTATCACATTCAGTCACGTGGTCAAACTGATCCAGTTTCATGTTTTTGCAGCATCGTCGCGCTTTACGGCGCCGTAAATCAAAACGCCGCCGTGTCGCTGTGTGGGACTTTTCACTCCAACAAAACGAGAGTCAAACAGCGACGCTGCAAACAAACAGTTTGTCCTGGAGGAAGCAGCAGAGCCACTTTAACACCAACAGTTTGAGTCACGTACAAAAGAATCATCCGGACGAGATTTACAAGAGCAAAGCCACAGCAGCGACACTGGAGGAGGCGTTTCACAGAAGAGAAAAGCCTCGAAATGGCGACAAGTCCAAGAAAATAACACAGAGGATTGTTGAATTCATCGCTTTAGACGATCAGCCGCCGTCTGTCGTGGAAAACATCGACTTTCATCGTCTAATGGAGTTTACAAACCTCCTTCACGACACATTACAGATGCGGAGCTACAACAAGATCTGTGAGCGCGGTCGAGCTTTTCTGTCGGATACAAACACCGTTTCATTCACAGGTTTTGAAAGTGTAATAAAAATAATCCTTTCAGTCCGTGGACAGTTCCTTTCATTCCTGAGGGTTAAATTAAAACGAGTGGATCGTTATCGGAAAGAGCACTCGGATCGTCACATCTCTAGTGCATTATGTAACTTTTCTGGCTTTTCTGGGTCCGTCAACCGCTTTTCTCCATGGAGACGTTATCGCTTTGTCTGAAATGTTCCGCAGTGTGGCATTAAATCTTTCTATCTTCATGTAGACCAGACCAGACCAAGTGACAGGAGGAAAAGCACGACATAAAACCGTGACTATTCACTCAATCATGTCTATTTGATCAGAACAAAGTCGGGTGTAGTTCGGGTTCGTACCTGAAGGTGGCGCCGCTGTGTCGGTGCCGGAGCTGTTGCCGTGGGAACCGTTCACGTCACTCGCCAATCGGGCCGACTCCGCCTCCGAGAAGATCTGAGTGACGGTTTTGAGCAGCGTCTGTTCCGACACGGCCGAGCACAGGACCTGAAGAGCAGAGGGAACAGGGTGAACACTGCAGTGCCTCCAGTTAGCGCCACATCTGCAGGACTGTTCATGACGTCAGTGGAGTGTGAGGGGCACTGGCTGGAAACACACTCGTACTGAAGACAACGTGACAGGATTTTGGGAAGATTTTGATTTCAAGTTTCAAGCTTCAAGTGTCGAGATTTTGAGAAAGAGAAAAACAACTGAATTTGCCTTTTTTTTTAAGCAGTTTTTCTTTGTATATTTCCGTCCATCCCTCCATGTTCTTCCTCTTCTCTGGGGCTTCAGTCTAAGCAGGGACTCCCAGACTTCCCCCTCCCCAGACACTTCCTCCAGCTCCTCCTGGACCCTGAGTCCCTCCAGCAGGTCCTGGGGCCCCGGGGCCTCCTCCCGGTGGGACATGAACACCTCCTGAGGAACAGATGCTCCTCCCCACAGGAGCAGCGTCTCTACTCCGAGCTCCTCCCCCTCTCTCTAAGGGAGCCCGGCCTCTGCAGAGGAAACTCATTTGTGCTGCTTGTTGAAAAAGGTGGCGCCATCTGCGGGTGGAGAGTCCCTGCCTCAGATGGAGTTCAAGAGCCTCCAAAAAGAAAACATTAAATCTTGGTCTGTTTCTCTACATTCGGATTATTTCAACAAGAACTGACAAAATTATTGGTCTGTGAAATTTCTGGGACACCCTGTACATTTTAGCGTTTAAAATTCAGTATCAGCACATTTATTTTCATGTCCTCGAATTCAACAGTCAAAATTCAGAGTGTAAAATTAGCGGAAAAGATCCTGCGAAATTTTACACTCTGAATTGTGACGGTTGTATCTGAGGTCCTGAGTATTTAAAAGGTGAAATTTTTATTTTGAATTTGAAACATATTGGAAAAGTGCACTTAACATTTCAGCCACTAAAATTCAGAATAAAAATAATTCAAACCTCCTTTTTCAGAGTTAAAAAAAAAAAAAAAAAATCTGTTGAAACAAATCGTCTTCCGTAATCGAACCCTGATCCTAACCTGATCTAAAATTTTAAAAAAAGATTCAAATTGAGTGTATTTTCTGGCTGAAAGGTTCCAGACTGTGGCTTTAAGGTGGTTCTAGGGTCTGTCTGTGTGTGGACTGAGGTGGGGCAGTCTGGTGGTTTAAGTCCTGGTCCTGGTCAGGGTCCTGGTCCTGGCCCTGGTCTGGGGTCCTGGCCCTGGTCTGGGGTCTGGTCCTGGTCCTGGTCTGGGGTCTGGTCCTGGTCCTGGTCTGGGGTCCTGGTCTGGGGTCCTGGCCCTGGTCCTGGTCCTGGTCTGGGGTCTGGTCCTGGTCTGGGGTCCTGGTCCTGGTCCTGGTCCTGGTCCTGGCCCTGGTCCTGGCCCTGGCCCTGGCCCTGGCCCTGGCCCTGGTCCTGGCCCTGGTCCTGGCCCTGGCCCTGGCCCTGGTCCTGGTCTGGGGTCCTGGTCCTGGTCTAGGGTCCTGGTCCTGGTCTGGGGTCTGGGGTCTGGGGTCTGGTCCTGGTCTGGGGTCTGGGGTCTGGTCCTGGCCCTGGTCCTGGTCCTGGCCCTGGCCCTGGCCCTGGACTGGGGTCCTGGTCCTGGCCCTGGTCTGGGGTCTGGCCCTGGTCTGGGGTCTGGCCCTGGCCCTGGCCCTGGCCCTGGCCCTGGTCCTGGCCCTGGCCCTGGCCCTGGCCCTGGTCCTGGTCCTGGTCCTGGTCCTGGTGCTTCTTTCACATATTTTTAGTTCTGAGCAAATGAAAAGCGTTGGTCCCTTTCCTGCAGGAGGACGGAGAGTTTCACTCAGAGGAAACGTGAGGAAAACTAAAACATTTCAGGTGTCGGGGAAGTAGATTTTAAAGTGGAGTTTACTTTTCCTTCACTGCATGTGAGAGTCGGTGTCGGTACTTTCGACTCCACTGTATTCTGGAACGGGCCTGGAAAGTCAAATCTTTTTCTATCATTGTTGGACGCCTGCAGAAAAGTCTGAGGTTTATTTTAAAAACATTTGTAGTTCCTCCTTCACCTCAGGTCCTGAGTCTGGGGAACGACCCAAAGGACCAGATCCAGATACAAGCGAAGAAATGACTTTCCTCCAGAGAGAGGGGGAGGAGCTCGGAGTGGAGCCGCCGCTCCTCCACGTGGAGGGGAGCAGCAGAGGGGAGGGGCATCTGGAGGAAGTGTCTGGGGTGAAGGAAGTCTGGGAGTCCCTGCTTAGACTGAGGCCCAAATCCAAAATCTGATCTGATCGGGAAAATAATCCGATGAAACAAACGCTCTTCCATCTCAGAGCTGTGTCACACGTGTGGGCAGCTCGCACCTCCACAGACCTGACCCGGAGGAGGCCCTGCTGCTTGTTTCCAGGGCAGTGCTGTTCCCTGCCCGTGGTTGTTGCTCGGCTCATACGCTGAGCAGTTTGTGAAATCTTTGTTTTTTTTTAAGCTCAGTTTTTAACGTCACATCAGAAGAGTTTGACCAGTTAAGAAAAAAGAGCTGTTTTTTTTTGTGCAACGACCCGTTTATTTGGTCACGTTTCGCTGCTCTTGTGGACGACCGGCCGACACACCGAGCACTTTTGAAATGTTTCCTCTGCCGTACCTTGAGCAGGTGTTTCCTCTGCCGTACCTTGAGCAGGTGTTTCCTCCTGTCGTACCTTGAGCAGGTGTTTCCTCTGTCGTACCTTGAGCAGGTGTTTCCTCTGTCGTACCTTGAGCAGGTGTTTCCTCTGTCGTACCTTGAGCAGGTGTTTCCTCTGTCGTACCTTGAGCAGGTGTTTCCTCTGCCGTACCTTGAGCAGGTGTTTCCTCTGCCGTACCTTGAGCAGGTGTTTCCTCTGCCGTACCTTGAGCAGGTGTTTCCTCTGTCGTACCTTGAGCAGGTGTTTCCTCTGTCGTACCTTGAGCAGGTGTTTCCTCTGCCGTACCTTGAGCAGGTGTTTCCTCTGTCGTACCTTGAGCAGGTGTTTCCTCTGCCGTACCTTGAGCAGGTGTTTCCTCTGTCGTACCTTGAGCAGGTGTTTCCTCTGTCGTACCTTGAGCAGGTGTTTCCTCTGCCGTACCTTGAGCAGGTGTTTCCTCTGTCGTACCTTGAGCAGGTGTTTCCTCTGCCGTACCTTGAGCAGGTGTTTCCTCTGTCGTACCTTGAGCAGGTGTTTCCTCTGTCGTACCTTGAGCAGGTGTTTCCTCTGTCGTACCTTGAGCAGATGTGCCTGGCTGCTGAAGCCGGGGTGGGGGCTCCTCCATCGTCCCTCTCGGTATTTGAGGCAGATAAACTCCCTCCGAAGATCCGGCGCCGCGTCACAGTCCAGCTCCTCCGAGGCCGGAAGCCGAGACGCCCAGAACTCGTTAGCGCGATCGTTCCCCAGCATGATGAAGAGCTGAGAGGAAACACGAGGGAATTAACGAGGAAAAAGAACAAACACGATGAAGAGCTGAGAGGAAACACGAGGGAATTAACGAGGAAAAGAACAAACATGATGAAGAGCTGAGAGGAAACACGAGGGAATTAACGAGAAAAAGAACAAACATGATGAAGAGCTGAGAGGAAACACGAGGGAATTAACGAGGAAAAGAACAAACATGATGAAGAGCTGAGAGGAAACACGAGGGAATTAACGAGGAAAAAGAACAAACATGATGAAGAGCTGAGAGGAAACACGAGGGAATTAACGAGGAAAAGAACAAACATGATGAAGAGCTGAGAGGAAACACGAGGGAATTAACGAGGAAAAGAACAAACATGATGAAGAGCTGAGAGGAAACACGAGGGAATTAACGAGGAAAAGAACAAACATGATGAAGAGCTGAGAGGAAACACGAGGGAATTAATGAGGAAAAGAACAAACATGATGAAGAGCTGAGAGGAAACACGGGGGAATTAATGAGGAAAAAGAACAAACATGATGAAGAGCTGAGAGGAAACACGGGGGAATTAATGAGGAAAAAGAACAAACATGACGAAGAGCTGAGAGGAAACACGAGGGAATTAACGAGGAAAAGAACAAACACGATGAAGAGCTGAGAGGAAACACGAGGGAATTAACGAGGAAAAGAACAAACATGATGAAGAGCTGAGAGGAAACACGAAGGAATTAACGAGGAAAAGAACAAACATGATGAAGAGCTGAGAGGAAACACGAGGGAATTAACGAGGAAAAGAACAAACATGATGAAGAGCTGAGAGGAAACACGAGGGAATTAACGAGAAAAAGAACAAACATGATGAAGAGCTGAGAGGAAACACGAGGGAATTAACGAGGAAAAGAACAAACATGATGAAGAGCTGAGAGGAAACACGAGGGAATTAACGAGGAAAAGAACAAACATGATGAAGAGCTGAGAGGAAACACGAGGGAATTAATGAGGAAAAGAACAAACATGATGAAGAGCTGAGAGGAAACACGGGGGAATTAATGAGGAAAAAGAACAAACATGACGAAGAGCTGAGAGGAAACACGAGGGAATTAACGAGGAAAAGAACAAACATGATGAAGAGCTGAGAGGAAACACGAGGGAATTAACGAGGAAAAGAACAAACATGACGAAGAGCTGAGAGGAAACACGAGGGAATTAACGAGGAAAAGAACAAACATGATGAAGAGCTGAGAGGAAACACGAGGGAATTAACGAGGAAAAGAACAAACATGATGAAGAGCTGAGAGGAAACACGAGGGAATTAACGAGGAAAAGAACAAACATGATGAAGAGCTGAGAGGAAACACGAGGGAATTAACGAGGAAAAAGAACAAACATGATGAAGAGCTGAGAGGAAACACGAGGGAATTAACGAGGAAAAGAACAAACATGACGAAGAGCTGAGAGGAAACACGAGGGAATTAACGAGGAAAAGAACAAACACGATGAAGAGCTGAGAGGAAACACGAGGGAATTAACGAGAAAAAGAACAAACGTGATGAAGAGCTGAGAGGAAACACGAGGGAATTAACGAGAAAAAGAACAAACGTGATGAAGAGCTGAGAGGAAACACGAGGGAATTAACGAGAAAAAGAACAAACATGACGAAGAGCTGAGAGGAAACACGAGGGAATTAACGAGGAAAAAGAACAAACATGATGAAGAGCTGAGAGGAAACACGAGGGAATTAACGAGGAAAAGAACAAACATGATGAAGAGCTGAGAGGAAACACGAAGGAATTAACGAGGAAAAAGAACAAACATGATGAAGAGCTGAGAGGAAACACGAGGGAATTAACGAGGAAAAAGAACAAACATGATGAAGAGCTGAGAGGAAACACGAGGGAATTAATGAGGAAAAGAACAAACATGATGAAGAGCTGAGAGGAAACACGAGGGAATTAACAAGAAAAAAAACAAACATGATGAAGAGCTGAGAGGAAACACGAGGGAATTAACGAGGAAAAGAACAAACATGATGAAGAGCTGAGAGGAAACACGAGGGAATTAACGAGGAAAAGAACAAACATGATGAAGAGCTGAGAGGAAACACGAGGGAATTAACGAGGAAAAGAACAAACATGACGAAGAGCTGAGAGGAAACACGAGGGAATTAACGAGAAAAAGAACAAACATGATGAAGAGCTGAGAGGAAACACGAGGGAATTAACGAGAAAAAGAACAAACATGATGAAGAGCTGAGAGGAAACACGAGGGAATTAACGAGGAAAAGAACAAACATGATGAAGAGCTGAGAGGAAACACGAGGGAATTAACGAGAAAAAGAACAAACATGATGAAGAGCTGAGAGGAAACACGAGGGAATTAACGAGGAAAAGAACAAACATGATGAAGAGCTGAGAGGAAACACGAGGGAATTAACGAGAAAAAGAACAAACGTGATGAAGAGCTGAGAGGAAACACGAGGGAATTAACGAGAAACAGAGGGAATTAACGAGAAACAGAACAAACATGACGAAGAGCTGAGAGGAAACACGAGGGAATTAACGAGAAAAAGAACAAACATGATGAAGAGCTGAGAGGAAACACGAGGGAATTAACGAGAAAAAGAACAAACATGATGAAGAGCTGAGAGGAAACACGAGGGAATTAACGAGAAAAAGAACAAACATGATAAAGAGCTGAGAGGAAACACGAGGGAATTAACGAGGAAAAAGAACAAACATGACGAAGAGCTGAGAGGAAACACGAGGGAATTAACGAGAAAAAGAACAAACACGATGAAGAGCTGAGAGGAAACACGAGGGAATTAACGAGAAAAAGAACAAACGTGATGAAGAGCTGAGAGGAAACACGAGGGAATTAACGAGAAAAAGAACAAACGTGATGAAGAGCTGAGAGGAAACACGAGGGAATTAACGAGAAAAAGAACAAACATGACGAAGAGCTGAGAGGAAACACGAGGGAATTAACGAGAAAAAGAACAAACACGATGAAGAGCTGAGAGGAAACACGAGGGAATTAACGAGAAAAAGAACAAACGTGATGAAGAGCTGAGAGGAAACACGAGGGAATTAACGAGAAAAAGAACAAACGTGATGAAGAGCTGAGAGGAAACACGAGGGAATTAACGAGAAAAAGAACAAACATGATGAAGAGCTGAGAGGAAACACGAGGGAATTAACGAGGAAAAAGAACAAACATGATGAAGAGCTGAGAGGAAACACGAGGGAATTAACAAGGAAAAGAACAAACATGATGAAGAGCTGAGAGGAAACACGAAGGAATTAACGAGGAAAAAGAACAAACATGATGAAGAGCTGAGAGGAAACACGAGGGAATTAACAAGAAAAAAAACAAACATGATGAAGAGCTGAGAGGAAACACGAGGGAATTAACAAGAAAAAAAACAAACATGATGAAGAGCTGAGAGGAAACACGAGGGAATTAATGAGGAAAAGAACAAACATGATGAAGAGCTGAGAGGAAACACGAGGGAATTAACAAGAAAAAAAACAAACATGATGAAGAGCTGAGAGGAAACACGAGGGAATTAACGAGGAAAAAGAACAAACATGACGAAGAGCTGAGAGGAAACACGAGGGAATTAACGAGGAAAAGAACAAACATGACGAAGAGCTGAGAGGAAACACGAGGGAATTAACAAGGAAAAGAACAAACGTGACGAAGAGCTGAGAGGAAATACGAGGGAATTAACGAGAAAAAGAACAAACGTGATGAAGAGCTGAGAGGAAACACGAGGGAATTAACGAGAAAAAGAACAAACGTGATGAAGAGCTGAGAGGAAACACGAGGGAATTAACAAGAAAAAGAACAAACATGACGAAGAGCTGAGAGGAAACACGAGGGAATTAACGAGGAAAAAGAACAAACATGATGAAGAGCTGAGAGGAAACACGAGGGAATTAACAAGGAAAAGAACAAACATGATGAAGAGCTGAGAGGAAACACGAAGGAATTAACGAGGAAAAAGAACAAACATGATGAAGAGCTGAGAGGAAACACGAGGGAATTAACAAGAAAAAAAACAAACATGATGAAGAGCTGAGAGGAAACACGAGGGAATTAACAAGAAAAAAAACAAACATGATGAAGAGCTGAGAGGAAACACGAGGGAATTAATGAGGAAAAGAACAAACATGATGAAGAGCTGAGAGGAAACACGAGGGAATTAACAAGAAAAAAAACAAACATGATGAAGAGCTGAGAGGAAACACGAGGGAATTAACGAGGAAAAAGAACAAACATGACGAAGAGCTGAGAGGAAACACGAGGGAATTAACGAGGAAAAGAACAAACATGACGAAGAGCTGAGAGGAAACACGAGGGAATTAACAAGGAAAAGAACAAACGTGACGAAGAGCTGAGAGGAAACACGAGGGAATTAACGAGAAAAAGAACAAACATGATGAAGAGCTGAGAGGAAACACGAGGGAATTAACGAGAAAAAGAACAAACATGATGAAGAGCTGAGAGGAAACACGAGGGAATTAACGAGAAAAAGAACAAACATGATGAAGAGCTGAGAGGAAACACGAGGGAATTAACGAGGAAAAGAACAAACATGATGAAGAGCTGAGAGGAAACACGAGGGAATTAACGAGAAAAAGAACAAACATGATGAAGAGCTGAGAGGAAACACGAGGGAATTAACGAGGAAAAGAACAAACATGATGAAGAGCTGAGAGGAAACACGAGGGAATTAACGAGGAAAAAGAACAAACATGATGAAGAGCTGAGAGGAAACACGAGGGAATTAACGAGAAAAAGAACAAACATGAGACCAAAACTGTTTCTCAGGATCTTTCTCTCATCTGACACATGAGCAGTGAATTAATCTTGTTTTTTAACGCTACTTGGGCCCAAACACTTTCACTTTCACTTTCAGTATAAACATAACAGCAAAAAAACTACAATTTGACAAAATATGTAAAACACTCAAACACCGATTTTATTTTTTTTTTTAAATTGTATTTACTGTATTCATTTATTATTATTATTTTTATTTTATTTTATTATTTATTTTTTTATTCTGAAATTGGTAAAAAGACAATTTAATACAAACAAAACAGCAAAAAAGATTTGATAATACTTTATATACTCAAACACCTTTTATTTAAATTAAATTAAATTAAATTAAATTAAATTAAATTAAATTAAATTAAATTAAATTAAATTAAATTAAATTAAATTAAATTAAATTAAATTAAATTAAATTAAATTAAATTAAATTAAATTAAATTAAATTAAATTAAATTAAATTTTAATTATAATTTCTTGTTCTGAATGTAAGTTTCTGTGTGGTTCTGACCTGTATGATTTGGTTCCCTTTATTTTCAGTGTTTTTAATTTATTGTTTTGAATGTGGTAGAAGAACTGACATTGCTCTAACATTTTCACTTTCACTTTCACTTTCAGTACAAACAAAAACATTTGACATAATACATGATACACTCAAACACCTTTTATTTTACTTTAATTTAATTTCCCTGTAGTGAGTGTTTCCTGTGGTTCTGACCCGGTGAGTGTTTCCTGTGGTTCTGACCTGGACGATCTGGTTCTGTTTATTTTAGTTTTTATTTCCCTGTAGTGAGTGTTTCCTGTGGTTCTGACCTGGACGATCTGGTTGCTCCAGACGCTCGTGTCCAGTTTGAGGCTCTGGACTTTGGACACGGAGGTTCCGAGGCTGCGGTGCTGCCCTGAGGAGACACAAACGTCACAAAAAATCCTCTTTGATTCTAAACACCGGATCTGTCTAAAAATGGACCGGAACGTCGTGTGGAACAGGGAACGTCACGGTTTACTCCAGGATTATAGTCTGAGTTTAGTCCCGGCTCTAATCCGGTTTAATCTGATTCAGTTTTGGTTTAATATGTTTATATGTTTGTCTCATTTGACCCTGGAATTGTCTCTGTTCAGTCCTGATTTAGCCCAGGTTTATCTACATTTAACCACTGTTTAGCCTTAGCCCTGGTTTAGTCCTGGTTTAGTCCTAGTTTGGCCCTGGTTTAGTCCTGGTTTAGTCCTAGTTTAGTCCTGGTTTGGCCCTGGTTTAGTCCTGGTTTAGTCCTGGTTTGGCCCTGGTTTAGTCCTGGTTTGGCCCTGGTTTGGCCCATGTTTAGTCCTGGTTTAGTCCTAGTTTAGTCCTGGTTTAGTCCTGGTTTAGTCCTGGTTTAGTCCTGGTTTGGCCCTGGTTTAGTCCTGGTTTAGTCCTGGTTTGGCCCTGGTTTGGCCCATGTTTAGTCCTGGTTTAGTCCTAGTTTAGTCCTGGTTTAGTCCTGGTTTAGTCCTGGTTTGGCCCTGGTTTAATCCTGGTTTAGTCCTGGTTTAGTCCTGGTTTGGCCCTGGTTTGGCCCATGTTTAGTCCTGGTTTAGTCCTAGTTTAGTCCTGGTTTAGTCCAGGTTTAGTCCTGGTTTGGCCCTGGTTTAGTCCTGGTTTAGTCCTGGTTTGGCCCTGGTTTAGTCCTGGTTTAGTCCTGGTTGAGTCCTGGTTTGGCCCTGGTTTGGCCCATGTTTAGTCCTGGTTTAGTCCTGGTTTAGTCCTGGTTTACTCCTGGTTTGGCCCTGGTTTAGTCCTGGTTTAGTCCTGGTTTAGTCCTGGTTTAGTCCTGGTTTAGTCCTGGTTTGGCCCATGTTTAGTCCTGGTTTAGTCCTAGTTTAGTCCTGGTTTAGTCCTGGTTTAGTCCTGGATTGGCCCTGGTTTAGCCCTGGTTTAGTCCTGGTTTAGTCCTGGTTTGGCCCTGGTTTGGCCCTGGTTTGGCCCTGGTTTAGTCCTGGTTTATTCCGGGTTTAGTCCTGGTTTGGCCCTGATTTGGCCCGTGTTTAGTCCTGGTTTAGTCCTGGTTTAGTCCTGGTTTATTCCGGGTTTAGTCCTGGTTTGGCCCTGATTTGGCCCGTGTTTAGTCCTGGTTTATTCCGGGTTTAGTCCTGGTTTAGTCCTGGTTTGGCCCTGGTTTAGTCCTGGTTTAGCCCTGGTTTAGTCCTGGTTTAGTCCTGGTTTAGTCATGGTTTGGCCCGTGTTTAGTCCTGGTTTAGTCCTGGTTTAGTCCTGGTTTAGTCCTGGTTTGGCCCTGGTTTGGCCCTGGTTTGGCCCGTGTTTAGTCCTGGTTTAGTCCTGGTTTAGTCCTGGTTTAGTCCTGGTTTGGCCCTGGTTTGGCCCTGGTTTGGCCCGTGTTTAGTCCTGGTTTAGTCCTGGTTTAGTCCTGGTTTAGTCCTGGTTTGGCCCTGGTTTGGCCCGTGTTTAGTCCTGGTTTAGTCCTGGTTTATTCCTGGTTTAGTCCTGGTTTAGTCCTGGTTTAGTCCTGGTTTATTCCGGGTTTAGTCCTGGTTTGGCCCGTGTTTAGTCCTGGTTTAGTCCTGGTTTGGCCCTGGTTTAGTCCTGGTTTAGCCCTGGTTTAGTCCTGGTTTAGTCCTGGTTTATTCCGGGTTTAGTCCTGGTTTAGTCCTGGTTTATTCCTGGTTTAGTCCTGGTTTAGTCCTGGTTTGGCCCTGGTTTAGTCCTGGTTTAGCCCTGGTTTAGTCCTGGTTTAGTCCTGGTTTATTCCGGGTTTAGTCCTGGTTTAGTCCTGGTTTATTCCGGGTTTAGTCCTGGTTTAGTCCTGGTTTATTCCTGGTTTAGTTAGTCCTGGTTTAGTCCTGGTTTAGTCCTGGTTTAGTCCTGGTTTATTCCGGGTTTAGTCCTGGTTTAGTCCTGGTTTAGTCCTGGTTTAGTCCAGGTTTAGTCCTGGTTTGGCCCTGGTTTGGCCCTGGTTTGGCCCGTGTTTAGTCCTGGTTTAGTCCTGGTTTAGTCCTGGTTTAGTCCTGGTTTGGCCCTGGTTTGGCCCGTGTTTAGTCCTGGTTTAGTCCTGGTTTATTCCTGGTTTAGTCCTGGTTTAGTCCTGGTTTAGTCCTGGTTTATTCCGGGTTTAGTCCTGGTTTGGCCCGTGTTTAGTCCTGGTTTAGTCCTGGTTTGGCCCTGGTTTAGTCCTGGTTTAGCCCTGGTTTAGTCCTGGTTTAGTCCTGGTTTATTCCGGGTTTAGTCCTGGTTTAGTCCTGGTTTATTCCTGGTTTAGTCCTGGTTTAGTCCTGGTTTGGCCCTGGTTTAGTCCTGGTTTAGCCCTGGTTTAGTCCTGGTTTAGTCCTGGTTTATTCCGGGTTTAGTCCTGGTTTAGTCCTGGTTTATTCCGGGTTTAGTCCTGGTTTAGTCCTGGTTTATTCCTGGTTTAGTTAGTCCTGGTTTAGTCCTGGTTTAGTCCTGGTTTAGTCCTGGTTTATTCCGGGTTTAGTCCTGGTTTAGTCCTGGTTTAGTCCTGGTTTAGTCCAGGTTTAGTCCTGGTTTATTCCGGGTTTAGTCCTGGTTTGGCCCTGGTTTGGCCCGTGTTTAGTCCTGGTTTAGTCCTGGTTTATTCCTGGTTTAGTCCTGGTTTAGTCCTGGTTTAGTCCTGGTTTGGCCCTGGTTTGGCCCGTGTTTAGTCCTGGTTTAGTCCTGGTTTATTCCTGGTTTAGTCCTGGTTTGGCCCTGGTTTAGTCCTGGTTTAGTCCTGGTTTATTCCGGGTTTAGTCCTGGTTTGACCCTGGTTTGGCCCGTGTTTAGTCCTGGTTTAGTCCTGGTTTAGTCCTGGTTTAGTCCTGGTTTGGCCCTGGTTTAGTCCTGGTTTAGCCCTGGTTTAGTCCTGGTTTAGTCTTGGTTTATTCCGGGTTTAGTCCTGGTTTAGTCCTGGTTTATTCCGGGTTTAGTCCTGGTTTAGTCCTGGTTTATTCCGGGTTTAGTCCTGGTTTGGCCCTGGTTTGGCCCGTGTTTAGTCCTGGTTTAGTCCTGGTTTAGTCCTTGTTTGGCCCTGGTTTAGTCCTGGTTTAGCCCTGGTTTAGTCCTGGTTTAGTCCTGGTTTATTCCGGGTTTAGTCCTGGTTTATTCCTGGTTTAGTCCTGGTTTAGTCCTGGTTTGGCCCTGGTTTAGTCCTGGTTTAGCCCTGGTTTAGTCCTGGTTTAGTCCTGGTTTAGTCCTGGTTTAGTCCTGGTTTAGTCCTGGTTTATTCCGGGTTTAGTCCTGGTTTGGCCCTGGTTTGGCCCGTGTTTAGTCCTGGTTTAGTCCTGGTTTAGTCCTGGTTTAGTCCTGGTTTGGCCCTGGTTTAGTCCTGGTTTAGCCCTGGTTTAGTCCTGGTTTAGTCCTGGTTTATTCCGGGTTTAGTCCTGGTTTAGTCCTGGTTTATTCCTGGTTTAGTCCTGGTTTAGTCCTGGTTTGGCCCTGGTTTAGTCCTGGTTTAGCCCTGGTTTAGTCCTGGTTTAGTCCTCGTTTATTCCGGGTTTAGTCCTGGTTTAGTCCTGGTTTAGTCCTGGTTTAGTCCAGGTTTAGTCCTGGTTTAGTCCTGGTTTAGTCCTGGTTTAGTCCTGGTTTGGCCCATGTTTAGTCCTGGTTTAGTCCTAGTTTAGTCCTGGTTTAGTCCTGGTTTAGTCCTGGATTGGCCCTGGTTTAGCCCTGGTTTAGTCCTGGTTTAGTCCTGGTTTGGCCCTGGTTTGGCCCTGGTTTAGTCCTGGTTTGGCCCTGGTTTGGCCCTGGTTTGGCCCTGGTTTAGTCCTGGTTTATTCCGGGTTTAGTCCTGGTTTGACCCTGGTTTGGCCCGTGTTTAGCCCTGGTTTAGTCCTGGTTTAGTCCTGGTTTATTCCGGGTTTAGTCCTGGTTTGGCCCTGATTTGGCCCGTGTTTAGTCCTGGTTTAGTCCTGGTTTATAACGGGTTTAGTCCTGGTTTAGTCCTGGTTTGGCCCTGGTTTAGTCCTGGTTTAGCCCTGGTTTAGTCCTGGTTTAGTCCTGGTTTAATCCGGGTTTAGTCATGGTTTGGCCCGTGTTTAGTCCTGGTTTAGTCCTGGTTTAGTCCTGGTTTAGTCCTGGTTTGGCCCTGGTTTGGCCCTGGTTTGGCCCGTGTTTAGTCCTGGTTTAGTCCTGGTTTAGTCCTGGTTTAGTCCTGGTTTAGTCCTGGTTTGGCCCTGGTTTGGCCCGTTTTTAGTCCTGGTTTAGTCCTGGTTTAGTCCTGGTTTGGCCCTGGTTTGGCCCGTGTTTAGTCCTGGTTTAGTCCTGGTTTATTCCTGGTTTAGTCCTGGTTTAGTCCTGGTTTAGTCCTGGTTTAGTCCTGGTTTAGTCCTGGTTTATTCCGGGTTTAGTCCTGGTTTGGCCCTGGTTTGGCCCGTGTTTAGTCCTGGTTTAGTCCTGGTTTAGTCCTGGTTTAGTCCTGGTTTGGCCCTGGTTTAGTCCTGGTTTAGCCCTGGTTTAGTCCTGGTTTATTCCGGGTTTAGTCCTGGTTTAGTCCTGGTTTATTCCTGGTTTAGTCCTGGTTTAGTCCTGGTTTGGCCCTGGTTTAGTCCTGGTTTAGCCCTGGTTTAGTCCTGGTTTAGTCCTGGTTTATTCCGGGTTTAGTCCTGGTTTAGTCCTGGTTTATTCCGGGTTTAGTCCTGGTTTAGTCCTGGTTTATTCCTGGTTTAGTCCTGGTTTAGTCCTGGTTTAGTCCTGGTTTATTCCGGGTTTAGTCCTGGTTTAGTCCTGGTTTAGTCCTGGTTTAGTCCAGGTTTAGTCCTGGTTTATTCCGGGTTTAGTCCTGGTTTGGCCCTGGTTTGGCCCGTGTTTAGTCCTGGTTTAGTCCTGGTTTATTCCTGGTTTAGTCCTGGTTTAGTCCTGGTTTAGTCCTGGTTTGGCCCGTGTTTAGTCCTGGTTTAGTCCTGGTTTATTCCTGGTTTAGTCCTGGTTTGGCCCTGGTTTAGTCCTGGTTTAGTCCTGGTTTATTCCGGGTTTAGTCCTGGTTTGACCCTGGTTTGGCCCGTGTTTAGTCCTGGTTTAGTCCTGGTTTAGTCCTGGTTTAGTCCTGGTTTGGCCCTGGTTTAGTCCTGGTTTAGCCCTGGTTTAGTCCTGGTTTAGTCTTGGTTTATTCCGGGTTTAGTCCTGGTTTAGTCCTGGTTTATTCCGGGTTTAGTCCTGGTTTAGTCCTGGTTTAGTCCTGGTTTATTCCGGGTTTAGTCCTGGTTTGGCCCTGGTTTGGCCCGTGTTTAGTCCTGGTTTAGTCCTGGTTTA
This sequence comes from Odontamblyopus lacepedii, assembly GCA_034769755.1. Classification (NCBI taxonomy): domain Eukaryota; kingdom Metazoa; phylum Chordata; class Actinopteri; order Gobiiformes; family Gobiidae; genus Odontamblyopus; species Odontamblyopus lacepedii. The sequence goes on from CM068346.1 coordinate 44,738,190, forward strand.
GTCCTGGTTTGGCCCTGGTTTAGTCCTGGTTTAGCCCTGGTTTAGTCCTGGTTTAGTCCTGGTTTATTCTGGGTTTAGTCCTGGTTTAGTCCTGGTTTATTCCTGGTTTAGTCCTGGTTTAGTCCTGGTTTAGTCCTGGTTTGGCCCTGGTTTAGTCCTGGTTTAGCCCTGGTTTAGTCCTGGTTTAGTCCTGGTTTATTCCGGGTTTAGTCCTGGTTTAGTCCTGGTTTAGTCCTGGTTTAGTCCAGGTTTAGTCCTGGTTTAGTCCTGGTTTAGTCCTGGTTTAGTCCAGGTTTAGTCCTGGTTTAGTCCTGGTTTATTCTGGGTTTAGTCCTGGTTTAGTCCTGGTTTATTCCTGGTTTAGTCCTGGTTTAGTCCTGGTTTAGTCCTGGTTTGGCCCTGGTTTAGTCCTGGTTTAGCCCTGGTTTAGTCCTGGTTTAGTCCTGGTTTATTCCGGGTTTAGTCCTGGTTTATTCCGGGTTTAGTCCTGGTTTAGTCCTGGTTTAGTCCTGGTTTAGTCCAGGTTTAGTCCTGGTTTAGTCCTGGTTTAGTCCAGGTTTAGTCCTGGTTTAGTCCTGGTTTAGTCCAGGTTTAGTCCTGGTTTAGTCCTGGTTTAGTCCTGGTTTAGTCCAGGTTTAGTCCTGGTTTAGTCCTGGTTTATTCTGGGTTTAGTCCTGGTTTAGTCCTGGTTTATTCCTGGTTTAGTCCTGGTTTAGTCCTGGTTTAGTCCTGGTTTGGCCCTGGTTTAGTCCTGGTTTAGCCCTGGTTTAGTCCTGGTTTAGTCCTGGTTTAGTCCTGGTTTATTCCGGGTTTAGTCCTGGTTTAGTCCTGGTTTAGTCCTGGTTTAGTCCAGGTTTAGTCCTGGTTTAGTCCTGGTTTAGTCCAGGTTTAGTCCTGGTTTAGTCCTGGTTTAGTCCAGGTTTAGTCCTGGTTTAGTCCTGGTTTAGTCCTGGTTTAGTCCAGGTTTAGTCCTGGTTTAGTCCTGGTTTATTCTGGGTTTAGTCCTGGTTTAGTCCTGGTTTATTCCTGGTTTAGTCCTGGTTTAGTCCTGGTTTAGTCCTGGTTTGGCCCTGGTTTAGTCCTGGTTTAGCCCTGGTTTAGTCCTGGTTTAGTCCTGGTTTATTCCGGGTTTAGTCCTGGTTTATTCCGGGTTTAGTCCTGGTTTAGTCCTGGTTTAGTCCTGGTTTAGTCCAGGTTTAGTCCTGGTTTAGTCCTGGTTTAGTCCAGGTTTAGTCCTGGTTTAGTCCTGGTTTAGTCCAGGTTTAGTCCTGGTTTAGTCCTGGTTTAGTCCTGGTTTAGTCCTGGTTTGTCTCTGTTTCACATTATTTGTTCTGATGTGTTTCTGTGGTTATAAACACAGAGCAGAAATGTGACCCGACCGGATCCGACGCCTCAAACACTCCTCAGTCTGAAGCAAAGTGCAAACCTACTACTACTGCTACTGCAGCTACTGCTGCTACTACTGCTACTACTACTACTGCTACTGCTACTGCTGCTACTACTGCTACTGCTACTGCTACTACTGCTACTACTGCTACTGCTACTACTGCTACTACTGCTACTACTGCTACTACTGCTACTGCTACTGCTACTGCTGCTGCTACTGCTACTGCTACTACTGCTACTACTACTACTGCTACTGCTACTGCTACTGCTACTGCTACTACTACTACTACTGCTACTACTACTACTACCGCCATCACTGCCACCGCTACCACCGCTACCGCCACCACTACCACTACTGCCATCGCCACTACTACTACCGCTACTACCGCTACCGCAGCCACCGCCGCTACCACCGTCACCACTACCACCGCTACCGCTACTGCCACCGCTGCTACCGCTACCACTGCTACCACTACTACTACTACTACCACCACCGCTACCGCTACCGCCGCTACCACTGCCACTGCTACCACCGCTACTACCGCTACCGCGCTACCACTGCTACCGCCACCACCGCTACCGCCATACTACCGCTACCCATTGCCACCTACTACCACTACCACCGCTACCACCACTGCCACCGCTACCTGCCACCGCTACCACCGTTACCACCACTGCTACCACTTACCGCTACTGCCACCGCTACCACCGCTACCGCTACACCACCGCCACCACTGCCACCGCTACCACTTACCACTGCCACCGCTACCACTGCCACCGCCACCACTCGCTACCACCGCTACCACTGCTACACCACCGCACTACCACCGCTACCACCGCTACCGCCACCGCCACCGCCGCTACCACTGCTACCACCGCTACCACTACCACCACTACCGCTACCACCGCTACCGCTACTACCGCTACCACTGCCACTACCGCCACCGCTACCGCCACTGCCGCTGCTGCCACTGCCACTGCTACCACTACCACCGCCACCACCATCACTACCATCACTACTACCACCACCACCACCGCTACTACTACCACCGTTACCGCTGCCACCACCGCTACCGCCACCACCGCTACTACCGCTACCACCGCCACCGCCACCGCTACCACCGCTACTGCCACCGCCACTGCCACTGCTACTACCACCACTGCCACTGCCGCCGCTGCCGCTGCTGCTGCCACTGCTACTGCCACCGCCACTACCACCACCACTACCACCGCTACTACCACCACCACCACCACTACTACCACTACCACCGCTACCACCGCTACCACCGCTACCACCACCACCACCGCTACCACCGCCACTGCCGCTACCACTGCCACCGCTACCGCTACCACTGCTACCGCCACCGCTACTGCTACAACCACTACCGCTACCACTACCACTACCACTACTACCACTACCATCACCGCTACCGCTACCACTACCACCGTTACTACCGCTACCGCTGCCACCACCGCTACCGCTACCACCGCTACCACTGCTACCACCGCTACCGCCACCGCTACCGCTACTGCCACTGCTACCGCCACTGCTACCGCTACTGCTGCCGCTGCCACTGCTACCGCTAATGCTACCACTACTACCGCTACCACTACTACTACTACCACTACCACCGCTACCACCGCTACCACTGCCACCACCGCCACCGCTACCGCTACCGCTACCGCTACCGCTACCGCCACCGCTACCGCTACTGCCATACCGCTTACCGCCACTGCTACCGCCGCCGCTGCTGCTGCCACTGCCACTGCTACCGCTACCACTGCTACCGCTACTACCGCCTACTACTACCATCACTACTACCACTACCACCGCTACCGCTGCCACCGCTGCCACCGCTACCGCCACCGCTACCACCGCTACCGCTACTGCCACCGCTGCCGCTGCCACTGCCACCGCTACCACCACTCATCACTACCACTACCACTACCATCACTACTACCACCACTACTGCCACCACTACCACTACCACCGCTACCACTACCACCGCTACCACTGCTGCCACCGCTGCCACCACCGCAACCGCTACCACCACTGCTACCACTGCCACCACCGCTACCGCTACTGCCACCACCGCTACCGCTACCACTACCACTACTACACTACCACTGCTACCACTGCTACCACCGCTACCGCCACCGCCACTGCTACCGCCACCGCTACCACTGCTACCGCTACCGCTACTGCCATCGCTGCTACTGCCGCCGCCGCCGCTGCCACTGCCACTGCCACCGCTACTACCACTACCACTACCACCACCACCACTACTACCACCACTACTACTACATCACCACTACCACTACCGCTACTGCCACTACTACCACCACCACTACCACCGCTACCACCACTGCCACCGCTACCGCTACTACTACCGCTACCACTGCTACCGCCACTGCTACTGCTACCGCCACTGCTACCGCCACTGCCACTGCCACCGCTACCATCACCGCTACCACTACCACTACCACTACCACCGTTCTCACCACCGCTACCACTGCTGCCACTGCCACCGCTACCACCTACCACTGCTACTGCCACTACCACTACCACCACCACTACTACCACCACCGCTCTACCACCGCCACCGCTACCACTGCCACCGTTGCCGCTGCCACTGCCACTGCCACCGCTACTACCACTACCGCTACCACCACCACTACCACCACCACCACTACCGCCACTACCACTGCTACCACCGCTACCACTGCTTCACCACTGCCACTGCCACCGCTACCGCCACCGCCACTGCCACTGCTACCACTGCCACCGCTACCACTGCCATCGCCACCGCTACCGCTACCACTGCCACTGCTACTACCACTACCACTGCTACCACTGCTACCACTGCCACTACTACCACTACCACTACCACCGCTACCACTACCACCACCACCGCTACCACCGCTACCACTGCTACCACTACCACACTACCACTGCCACTACCGCTACCACTGCTACCACTACCACTACTGCCACTGCTATCACTACCACCACTACCACTACCACTACCACCACCACCGCTACCACTACTACCACCACTGCTACCACCACTACCACCGCCACTGCTACCACTACCACCACCACTACTGCTACTACTACTACTACTGCTACTACTACTACTACTGCTACTACTACTACTACTACTACTACTACTACTACTACTGCTACTACTGCTACTACTGCTACTACTACTACTACTACTGCTACTGCTACTACTACTACTACTACTGCTACTACTACTACTACTACTGCTACTGCTACTACTACTACTACTACTGCTACTGCTACTACTACTGTATAAAAGATTGTTACACTGAATTTTTTGTTTTTTTTCCTGTTAATATGATAATAATGTTAAAAGGATCATAGTCACTGTGGGTAAGACTGAACGCTCGAGTAATTACATAATATTAAACTACTTCCTCCGATTATTCTACGATTAACACTACAATAGTTACTGTCAATAACACTGTTTAATTAGTGTCACTACAATTTACTACAGTTGGCTCTGTCCTCACTATTACACTACTGTTACTACTGTCATTTGAGACTATTATGAGACTGAACCAGGACTAAACCAGGACTGAACCAGGGCTGAACCAGGACTAAACCAGGACTAAACCAGGACTGAACCAGGACTAAACCAGGACTAAACCAGGACTGAACCAGGACTAAACCAGGACTGAACCAGGCCTGAACCAGGACTGAACCAGGACTAAACCAGGACTGAACCAGGACTAAACCAGGACTGAACCAGGGCTGAACCAGGACTGAACCAGGACTAAACCAGGACTAAACCAGGACTGAACCAGGGCTGAACCAGGACTAAACCAGGACTGAACCAAGACTAAACCAGGACTAAATCAGGACTGAACCAGGACTGAACCAGGACTAAACCAGGACTAAACCAGGACTAAACCAGGACTGAACCAGGACTAAACCAGGACTAAACCAGGGCCAAAACAGGTCTAAACCAGGACTAAACCAGGACTGAACCAGGACTAAACCAGGACTAAACCAGGACTAAACCAGGACTAAACCAGGACTAAACCAGGACTAAACCAGGACTAAACTTGATTTCCTTTGATAATTTGAGTCAAACACGTCTCAGGTCAAATCCTCTGGAGCTTTTCTCATCAGGTCACAGTTTGTCAGTTTCTTTCTCACGACATTTGACACAGAAACAGTTTTTTTAATGCTACAGGTCCGGTCTTGTGTGGTAAACACTTTCACTTTCACTTTGAATCCAAACATAACAGCAAAAACCTACAATCTGTGATCTTAAAGTCTAAGGACAAAGGATTTCACTCATGACTCACACATGAAGGGCCAGAATCACAGTGAGGAGCTGTAAATACATGTACGATCCTGCACAATCAGAATAAAAACGACTTTCAGGTCTCTGCTTCTGAGCAGGTTGGACCGTTTTATAACTGTATAAATCTGATGATTGTGTTTGTGTTTGAACCACACAGAGTCCTTGTGTTTTATTGAGGTCCTTTATGTTCATAAAGTTTTGCCTTTTCAAACATTCTGAATTCTTTTGTGTCTCATGGGAATAGTTTTGCAAGTCCATGGAACCAGATCTAAACCAGGTCTAAACCAGGCCTAAACCAGGTCTAAACTGGGACTAAACCAGGTCTAAACCAGGTCTAAACTGGGACTAAACCAAGTCTAAACCAGGTCTAAACTGGGACTAAACCAGGTCTAAACCAGGTCTAAACTGGGACTAAACCAAGTCTAAACCAGGTCTAAACTGGGACTAAACCAAGTCTAAACCAGGTCTAAACTGGGACTAAACCAAGTCTAAACTAGGTCTAAACTGGGACTGAACCAGGTCTAAACCAGGTCTAAACTGGGACTAAACCAGGTCTAAACTAGGTCTAAACCAAGTCTAAACCAGGTCTAAACTGGGACTAAACCAAGTCTAAACTAGGTCTAAACTGGGACTAAACCAGGTCTAAACTAGGTCTAAACTGGGACTAAACCAGGTCTAACCTAGGTCTAAACTGGGACTAAACCAAGTCTAAACTAGGTCTAAACTGGGACTAAACCAAGTCTAAACTAGGTCTAAACTGGGACTAAACCAAGTCTAAACCAGGTCTAAACTGGGACTAAACCAAGTCTAAACCAGGTCTAAACTGGGACTAAACCAAGTCTAAACCAGGTCTAAACTGGGACTAAACCAGGTCTAAACCAGGTCTAAACTGGGACTAAACCAAGTCTAAACTAGGTCTAAACTGGGACTAAACCAGGTCTAAACTAGGTCTAAACTGGGACTAAACCAAGTCTAAACTAGGTCTAAACTGGGACTAAACCAAGTCTAAACCAGGTCTAAACTGGGATTAAACCAGGTCTAAACTAGGTCTAAACTGGGAATAAACCAGGTCTAAACCAGGTCTAAACTGGGACTAAACCAAGTCTAAACTAGGTCTAAACTGGGACTGAACCAGGTCTAAACCAGGTCTAAACTGGGACTAAACCAAGTCTAAACTAGGTCTAAACTGGGACTGAACCAGGTCTAAACCAGGTCTAAACTGGGACTAAACCAGGTCTAAACTAGGTCTAAACTGGGACTGAACCAGGTCTAAACCAGGTCTAAACTGGGACTAAACCAGGTCTAAACTAGGTCTAAACCAAGTCTAAACCAGGTCTAAACTGGGACTAAACCAAGTCTAAACTAGGTCTAAACTGGGACTAAACCAAGTCTAAACCAGGTCTAAACTGGGACTAAACCAAGTCTAAACCAGGACTAAACTGGGACTAAACCAGGTCTACTCCAGGTCCGTGTACCTGCGCAGTTCTTGCAGATGACCACACACAGGTTGATGGAGGCCCAGTCCGGGTTCAGGGCCCTGCAGTCGGCACAGACCCGGTTGGACTTGTTGGACCAGATCTTCTCTGCGACCTCGTAGTCGGAGAGCGTCTCTGAAATGGCCTCCTGCAGCGCCTCCGTCCACTCCCTCTTCTCCCGCTCCGACTCCGCGACGAAACTGCATCAAAGACACTTCAGAGTTTAACCCTCGAAGACCTACGACATCGTACACGACTCAGAGGAACATGTTTCTATAACCGCAGAACTTTCTAACCGTAAAAGACAGAACCGTCCTTTTCCCCTCTGAAAGTGCAGACATAGAGGTTTCCGTACATTTCTGCGGCTTTATCCTACGTCACACTCACGCTGTGTGATGACGGGAGCAAAACGAGTGTCCAACAGGAACTTTGTTTTCCCCAAACTCATGCGCTCCGTCCATTTTGATGGAGCCAAACTTTGCCAAAGAGTGAAGTGAGTCAAGATGGTCGACTCCTCTGACTGTGTGTGTTTAGAACGAGGGAAAAAGTCGCTCTAAGTGGAGTTAATTCTCACACACATGGAAAATGACACATCTTGGTGTGTGTAATTGTGCATCTCTTTCTATTTTTATTTAAAGGTTTATTTCAGTCCAAATGAACAAATCCAAATGTAATTTCCACCCTGGAAATGCAGAAGTGCTGTGGCTCTGGCCCTGGACCTGACAGGAGCTGTTTCCAGGACTGGACCAGGAAAGTCATGGAGCCACTGCACTTTTTTTGTTTTTAGGGCAATAAGGAGATTTTTAATTTACTTACAGACTTGAGATTTTGCATTTTTGTAGCTCAGGCCCTAAATTAAGCATTTTTATGTCCAAAAAGTTGTTTCTACATGTTTGCTGTGGGTTTTGTATAAAAGAGTGAATTTTATTTTCTGTTTTTTTTTCATCTCTATTTCTGGTCCTGTAGCTTTTCTCACAGCCTCATGACACAACTACAGCAGCAGATTGTGAAATAACAGGTTGGACTGAACAAAAGGAGGTAGAACACTTCATTAGGGGTAAAAGGGGCAGTTTGAAAAGCAACATTAAGACAAAAATCCAGGAGAGGAGAAATGTAGTAAAACTGCCCTTAGGTCTTCAGGAGTTAATATTTGGGACGAACAACGTTCTTTTGTTTTAACTTCGTCCTCTGACCTGAATCTGTCTCACTTTGTTTAAGTCTGACTCATCCTGATCGGCTTTATTACAGTTTGCTGCATGTTTTGGCTGGAGGATGAGGTAAGAGCAGTGGGCGTGAACCGGGACGGAGAAAACAAGGGTAGATCACTGATATAACATTACACAAACCTGTAGGACTCGCCCCAAACACCAAAAAGGTGAGAAGAAACAGCTACAACACGGTTAAAGGCGACTAAAAGTCCATTTTACATCTTTAAATCTGCACAAAACACGACTGCACAGATCTATGATCAGCCTGAGCTGTGGGTGAGTCTGAAGTGGATTCAAATCACATCATTCAGCGTAAATAATAAAATGGTATAAAAATAATAAAATCGTCCCTACAAATCCGTGCGTCGTTCGTTCATTCGTTTTTCAAAATAAAACCAAAAAAATGAAAAAAAAACAACAACTCTTTTCTTCATTATTTTTCTCCAAAACCAAAGTTAAAAAACAGATAATGATTAATTTTTTCAGTTTTTGATTTTGCGTTTAAATAAATAATGGAAAAAACGGAGAACAGCCGGCGTCTGTGTCTAAACCAGGACTGAACCAGGACTGAACCTGGACTGAACCTGGACTGAACCAGGACTAAACCAGGACTAAACCTGGACTTGTAGGTTTGTTTGAGGAGGCCGTACCTGAAGGTCTTGTGGGTTTGTTTGAGGAGGTCGTACCTGAAGGTCTTGTAGGTTTGTTTGAGGAGGCCATACCTGAAGGTCTTGTAGGTTTGTTTGAGGAGGCCGTACCTGAAGGTCTTGTAGGTTTGTTTGAGGAGGCCGTACCTGAAGGTCTTGTAGGTTTGTTTGAGGAGGCCGTACCTGAAGGTCTTGTAGGTTTGTTTGAGGAGGCCGTACCTGAAGGTCTTGTAGGTTTGTTTGTGAGGAGGTCGTACCTGAAGGTCTTGTAGGTTTGTTTGTGAGGAGGCCGTACCTGAAGGTCTTGTAGGTTTGGTTGAGGAGGCCGTACCTGAAGGTCTTGTAGGTTTGTTTGTGAGGAGGCCGTACCTGAAGGTCTTGTAGGTTTGTTTGAGGAGGCCGTACCTGAAGGTCTTGTAGGTTTGTTTGAGGAGGCCGTACCTGAAGGTCTTGTAGGCTTTTGTGTGAGGAGGCCGTACCTGAAGGTCTTGTAGGTTTGTTTGTGAGGAGGTCCTACCTGAAGGTCTTGTAGGTTTGTTTGAGGAGGCCGTACCTGAAGGTCTTGTAGGTTTGTTTGTGAGGAGGCCGTACCTGAAGGTCTTGTAGGTTTTTGTGTGAGGAGGTCGTACCTGAAGGTCTTGTAGGTTTGTTTGAGGAGGCCGTACCTGAAGGTCTTGTAGGTTTGTTTGAGGAGGCCGTACCTGAAGGTCTTGTAGGTTTGTTTGAGGAGGCCGTACCTGAAGGTCTTGTAGGTTTGTGTGAGGAGGCCGTACCTGAAGGTCTTGTAGGTTTGTTTGAGGAGGTCGTACCTGAAGGTCTTGTAGGTTTGTTTGAGGAGGCCGTACCTGAAGGTCTTGTAGGTTTTTGTGTGAGGAGGTCGTACCTGAAGGTCTTGTAGGTTTGTTTGAGGAGGCCGTACCTGAAGGTCTTGTAGGTTTGTTTGAGGAGGCCGTACCTGAAGGTCTTGTAGGTTTGTTTGAGGAGGTCGTACCTGAAGGTCTTGTAGGTTTGTTTGAGGAGGCCGTACCTGAAGGTCTTGTAGGTTTGTTTGAGGAGGTCGTACCTGAAGGTCTTGTAGGTTTGTTTGAGGAGGCCGTACCTGAAGGTCTTGTAGGTTTGTTTGAGGAGGCCGTACCTGAAGGTCTTGTAGGTTTGTTTGAGGAGGCCGTACCTGAAGGTCTTGTAGGTTTGTTTGAGGAGGCCGTACCTGAAGGTCTTGTAGGTTTGTTTGAGGAGGCCGTACCTGAAGGTCTTGTAGGTTTTTGTGTGAGGAGGCCGTACCTGAAGGTCTTGTAGGTTTGTTTGAGGAGGCCGTACCTGAAGGTCTTGTAGGTTTGTGTGAGGAGGCCGTACCTGAAGGTCTTGTAGGTTTGTTTGTGAGGAGGCCGTACCTGAAGGTCTTGTAGGTTTGTTTGTGAGGAGGCCGTACCTGAAGGTCTTGTAGGTTTGTTTGTGAGGAGGTCGTACCTGAAGGTCTTGTAGGTTTGTTTGAGGAGGCCGTACCTGAAGGTCTTGTAGGTTTGTGTGAGGAGGCCGTACCTGAAGGTCTTGTAGGTTTTTGTGTGAGGAGGCCGTACCTGAAGGTCTTGTAGGTTTGTTTGAGGAGGCCGTACCTGAAGGTCTTGTAGGTTTGTGTGAGGAGGCCGTACCTGAAGGTCTTGTAGGTTTTTGTGTGAGGAGGCCGTACCTGAAGGTCTTGTAGGTTTGTTTGAGGAGGCCGTACCTGAAGGTCTTGTAGGTTTGTTTGTGAGGAGGCCGTACCTGAAGGTCTTGTAGGTTTGTTTGTGAGGAGGCCGTACCTGAAGGTCTTGTAGGTTTGTTTGAGGAGGCCGTACCTGAAGGTCTTGTAGGTTTGTTTGTGAGGAGGCCGTACCTGAAGGTCTTGTAGGTTTGTTTGTGAGGAGGTCGTACCTGAAGGTCTTGTATGTTTGTTTGAGGAGGCCGTACCTGAAGGTCTTGTAGGTTTGTTTGAGGAGGCCGTACCTGAAGGTCTTGTAGGTTTGTTTGAGGAGGCCGTACCTGAAGGTCTTGTAGGTTTGTTTGTGAGGAGGCCGTACCTGAAGGTCTTGTAGGTTTGTTTGAGGAGGTCGTACCTGAAGGTCTTGTAGGTTTTTGTGTGAGGAGGCCGTACCTGAAGGTCTTGTGGGTTTGTTTGAGGAGGTCGTACCTGAAGGTCTTGTAGGTTTGTTTGAGGAGGCCGTACCTGAAGATCTTGTAGGTTTTTGTGTGAGGAGGCCGTACCTGAAGGTCTTGTAGGTTTTTGTTTGAGGAGGTCGTACCTGAAGGTCTTGTAGGTTTGGTTGAGGAGGCCGTACCTGAAGGTCTTGTAGGTTTGTTTGTGAGGAGGCCGTACCTGAAGGTCTTGTAGGTTTGTTTGAGGAGGCCGTACCTGAAGGTCTTGTAGGTTTGTTTGTGAGGAGGCCGTACCTGAAGGTCTTGTAGGTTTGTTTGAGGAGGTCGTACCTAAAGGTCTTGTAGGTTTGGTTGAGGAGGCCGTACCTGAAGGTCTTGTAGGTTTGTTTGTGAGGAGGCCGTACCTGAAGGTCTTGTAGGTTTGGTTGAGGAGGCCGTACCTGAAGGTCTTGTAGGGGGTGATGAGGTCAAAGCCCTTGTGTTTTCCGTCTCGGATGGTGGCCCCACGAGCCTCGATCACCGTCACCGCGATCCCGTTTCGGAAGCACTGAGAAACACAGCCATTATTACAATATTTTCCAGAATCCTCCTCCTCCGTCTCTGCTCCGGTCTGCTCCTCACCTGCTGGTTCTTGTGGATCCAGATCTGGTCTCCGTAGATGGCCGTGTAGACCTTGGACTTGTGGCTCTTGGTCTCCAGGGGTCCGTGTTTCTGGCAGTGGAGTCCAGGTCCGAACCTTCTCCGCACGAAGACCAGCTGCTCCCGGATGAAGCCCTGCAGAGTCCGGACCCACCGGGACCTGAGGACTGGGACAGACCGACGTTAGACCGCTTGGGATCGAAGAGGAAGTGGGAGCGACAAACTACATTTACTTCTACTGCTACAAAAGCATTCAAAATGAAATATATCTAGTTTCGATCGTGGAAGATCTGGAAGATGAACCCAAGACCCAAGTCCCAGTCCTGAGCCCTGTGTCCCCTGTCCCGACAGATTTATCCAAAACCAGTGATTTATAAAAGAAATGTCCCAGGTGTCCCTATTTTGGACCAATTTTATACCTGCCAACAGTAAAGAGGGAAGTATATTGTAATTTTTTTAGGTAAAATACAGAAAAGCTGCTTAAAAACGACCCAAACAAGTGCAGAACAGTTTTCCTTAAAGGGACAGTTGTGAGTTTTGTTCATAGTTCCTCATTTCCAGAGTGTTGGACACGTGTGGAGACACTTGTTTAAATCTTTTTAGAATCTCTATCTGAAATGCAGGAAACAAAAGTGTCTTACGAGGAATGACCGAGACCAATGGAAAACCCCGTACAGTTTTATTGGTACAGTTTTATTCCATCTTTTCCTGTGTATTTATGTCGCTCCTCGTGCCTCTTGGTCGTCTTTTGTTTTGCTTGTGTGAAAATTACTGTAAAAGAATTTAATTATTTCATTAAAAAAAGCAGCAGTGAGTTGTTCTTCCTGACAGAAGCTCGGCAGCGGCAACTGATATATGAGAAAATAGAACCTCAACATGCGACGATTCAGGCGACACAAGGTTAGTTTTATTTCAGACATGATTCTGTGACACAGACGTTCACAGGGACAGTCTGCAGCTCTATAGTAGCAAATAGTTTTTCCTCGGGTCTGTGGAGTGGGTCAGACTGTTTTTAGTGGCAGGACGACTGTGGCCATTGACCTGCACTAGCCCAGCACCAGCACCTCTGCAAATACAAGGACTGGAGGGAAGATTTAAACAAGTGTCTCCACACGTCTCCAACGCTCTGGAAATGAGGAACTATGAACAAAACTCAGGACTGTCCCTTTAATAACGCACTCATTTTACTATTATTACCCTACGCATCGCGCCAAGAAGGACTTTGACCTTTTTGTCACAAATGTGCCGTTCTGACCGATGTTTAATGTTAAAATCACATTCTACTGTCTAAACAAAGAGTGTTTTTCATTATTATCGTGCTATCGGCATCAGAATTGCTTCGAAGAATGTTTAAAATTCTAATACTGAAATCGGTTTAACCTTTAACATTTGATGAAAAAGTAGGAGGGGAAAACTGCTCTCACTACCGCTTTTACTACTGTTATTCGTGTCAGTACCTTCGTTGTCGGCCCTGAACACAAAGATCCTGTTGCCGGTGACGATCTCAAACTTGTTGTCTTTGGAGGGGCGGGCCATCTGGATCACGGCCAATGGGATCACACCTTTAGAGTAGGCGTCCTATCAGAGAGCAGCACAGAGTATTACGCAGAAGTGAGCTTTAAGTCAGGTTATAATGCGTTAAAATGCCCTGTTCCACCTTGTGATGTCATGAAGCGATAGTTAACAGTTTTCTTTTATTACAAGATACAAGAATCCCAAGTCTTTTCGCTTAAATTAATAGTTATTGCGCAGAAATAGCTAAAAAAAAAGAAAAAAAGAGGGAACTACATAGACCATGATCCTTTGCTCCGTTTCAGTGCAGACGACATGAAGAAATAACTGTTCTAAGCACTTTTACATCTTCATTCTTTGGATTAAGTCTGTGAAGCATTTTTAGAGGAAAAAGGAGCAGATTGGCCACGTATAAATCGTAATCGCAATAAAGAAAACACGGAGGAGCACTTCCTGTAATAGCACATGACATCACAAGGTGGAACAGAGCGTTTTCTGAGAGAAGGACCAAACGTGCAGGGTTTGTGGGTTTAAAATGTGTGAGTGAAACAAAACACAACTCCAAGTGTGTTTTTGATGAGGAAACAACATAACACAGATCAGTGCCAGTGGTTAGATGTAGTAAAGGTAAAAGTAAAGCTAAAAGTAGTAGTAGTAGCAGTTGCAATACCTATAAATTAGTAGTAACATCAGTGAAGAAGCAGGAGTATGAGTATTAGTAGTATTAGGCTCTCGATCCGGCTCTTTTAAGAGTATCGGACAGTATTGGATCATGTTTCACATGTTTTTGCAGCATCGTCGCGCTTTACGGCGCCGTAAATCAAAACGCCGCCATGTCGCTGTGTGGGACTTTTCACTCCAACAAAACGAGAGTCAAACAGCGACACAAACGCTGCAAACAAACAGTTTGTCCTGGAGGAACCAGCAGAGCCACTTTAACACCAACAGTTTGATTCACTTACAAAAGAATCATCACGACGAGTTTGAGATTTACAAGAGCAAAGCCACAGCAGCGACACTGGAGGAGGCGTTTCACAGAAGAGAAAAGCCTCGAAATGGCGACAAGTCCAAGAAAATAACACAGAGGATTGTTGAATTCATCGCTTTAGACCACAGGTGTCAAACATGTGGCCCGGGGGCCAGATCCGGCCCTCCAAGACCTTTAATCTGGCCCTCGGCTGATTTTCTATTAAAATATTTAAAATTTTCAGATTTTTCTGGTAATTTTCTGCGCAGCTTAGCATAGCAGCGTCTCCAGTGCTTCTGTGTGTGGCCGCCTCCCACCAGACAAATGAAGACCTGCCTCTTTCCAAACGCTCTTAAAGGACGAACGTTTTGACTGTGACCGTGACCCTCATCAGCAAAATGTCAAAAATAAGAAAAGTGGAGCTGAGTGCAGGATTTTCCAAGAAAAATGGACTAATTCTTATTTGTTCACGGAGGTGAATGGGAAACCTGTGCTTGGTGTGTTTGCAACAAGTGGCGGCGCTCAAGGAATATAATCTTAAACACCACTACGAGACACTGCGAAAAATACAATAACTTGAACAGAGAATTGAGAAGACAGAAGATAAACGAATTATTGCTGAAACTGAAGAAACAGCCGTCTGTTTTCACCCAGGGGCCAAGAGGCTACTGATGCTGCTGTGAAAACAACCTGACCTAGCATAATATTATAATATTTTGTAAAATAAAATCAAATAAAATAAATGTCTGTAATAGATTTGCGTTTCTCTGCACAAATATTTGGACTTATTGCTATTTTTGGGGTATATATGCCATGAGTTTTCTGATCCGGCCCCTTTGGAGTCAAAGTTGGTTGTATACGGCCCCCGGACCAAAATGAGTTTGACGCCCCTGTTTTAGACGATCAGCTGCTGTCTGTCATGGAAAACATCGACTTTCATCATCTAATGGAGTTTTTGGAGCTAAAGTACGAACTTCCTTCACGAAACATGACAGAGACGGAGCTACTGGAGCTAAAAACACAGGTATCAGATCAGTATCGGAAAGAGCAGTCCTGAAACAGATCGGATCGAAAGCCAAACAATCTTGATCAGGACATCTCTAAGTAGCAGGATTAGTAGTAGTAGTTGTAGTAGTAGTAAAAGTAGTAGTAAAAGTAGAAGTAAAAGTAGTAGTATTAGACGTCACCTTCTCGTGGCCAAAGTACATGAGGTTTTGTCCGTCAAACTTCACAAAACGTTTCTGGAAAACATAGTTCCTGAAAAACAAGAAGTATTTTGAATATGTTATATTTATTTGTAGATGTTATTTGTTCTGTCGCTGTTTAAAACTCCAACAGCTCAAGGTCATAGGAGACGAGGAGGGAGGAGACAAGAAGCTTAGAGGAAAGAAGGTAGGAGACAAGGTATAGGGTGTAGGACAAAAGGAAGTAGGAGACAGATAATAGGACTTAGGAAACTAGAAAGGAGGAGACAGGTGTTAGGACACAAGCAAAAGGAAGAAGACAGAGTAAAGTAGGAGGTAAGAGACACAGGGAGTAAAGTAGGAGGTAGGAGACACAGAGAGTAAAGTAGGAGGTAGGAGACACAGGGAGGAGATTAAGAGGTAGGAGACATAGGGAGTAAAGTAGGAGATAGGAGACACAGGGAGGAGAGTAGGAGGTAGGAGACATAGGGAGTAAAGTAGGAGGTAGGAGACAGACCGAGCGGCTGAGGAGGAGCAGAAGGAGAGGAGACAGTTGGTGACCAGAGAAGTGAAGGAGACACAGTGAGGAGACGAGGAAAGGAGGTGAAGAAGGACACTCAGCCATGACCTCTGACCCCTGGAGACACAGAGGAAGAGCGACGTTATTCTGAAGCGTTAGAGAGTGAAACAGGACGGATTTACGCTGGTACGTCCCTCACAGCAGCACCAACAGATCATAACGTCCTGAAGAGCTTTAGGTTTGAAAAACTTTAAATGAATGTTTTTCTGTGGGAAATGTGTGTGTAAATGTGTGTAAATGTGTGTGTAAATGTGTGTGTAAATGTGTGTGTAAATGTGTGTGTAAATGTGTGTAAATGTGTGTGTAAATGTGTAAATGTGTGTGTAAATGTGTGTGTAAATGTGTGTGTAAATGTGTGTGTAAATGTGTGTAAATGTGTGTAAATGTCACACATGTTATTTTGATGTCTAACTGCACTGATAAATGGATCATGGTTTTATGAGGATCGAACTGTACAAATCTAAGGCTCTTATATTTACTTCGTTTCTTTGGCGTTTTAATTTTAATGTTCTGCAGAGGAAAATCCTGGAGCCCTGTGGAAGCAGCTCGGTCGGTCTTACCCCTGCGGCGAGAGTTTGTCGGTCTTACCCCTGCAGTGAGAGTTTGTCGGTCTTACCCCTGCAGCGAGAGTTTGTCGGTCTTACCCCTGCGGCGAGAGTTTGTCGGTCTTACCCCTGCAGCGAGAGTTTGTCGGTCTTACCCCTGCAGTGAGAGTTTGTCGGTCTTACCCCTGCAGCGAGAGTTTGTCGGTCTTACCCCTGCGGCGAGAGTTTGTCGGTCTTACCCCTGCAGCGAGAGTTTGTCGGTCTTACCCCTGCGGCGAGAGTTTGTCGGTCTTACCCCTGCAGTGAGAGTTTGTCGGTCTTACCCCTGCAGCGAGAGTTTGTCGGTCTTACCCCTGCAGCGAGAGTTTGTCGGTCTTACCCCTGCGGCGAGAGTTTGTCGGTCTTACCCCTGCAGTGAGAGTTTGTCGGTCTTACCCCTGCAGTGAGAGTTTGTCGGTCTTACCCCTGCAGCGAGAGTTTGTCGGTCTTACCCCTGCAGTGAGAGTTTGTCGGTCTTACCCCTGCAGTGAGAGTTTGTCGGTCTTACCCCTGCAGTGAGAGTTTGTCGGTCTTACCCCTGCGGTGAGAGTTTGTCGGTCTTACCCCTGCAGTGAGAGTTTGTCGGTCTTACCCCTGCAGCGAGAGTTTGTCGGTCTTACCCCTGTGGCGAGAGTTTGTCGGTCTTACCCCTGCAGTGAGAGTTTGTCGGTCTTACCCCTGCAGTGAGAGTTTGTCGGTCTTACCCCTGCAGCGAGAGTTTGTCGGTCTTACCCCTGCAGTGAGAGTTTGTCGGTCTTACCCCTGCAGTGAGAGTTTGTCGGTCTTACCCCTGCAGTGAGAGTTTGTCGGTCTTACACCTGCGGTGAGAGTTTGTCGGTCTTACCCCTGCAGTGAGAGTTTGTCGGTCTTACCCCTGCGGCGAGAGTTTGTCGGTCTTACCCCTGCAGCGAGAGTTTGTCGGTCTTACCCCTGCAGTGAGAGTTTGTCGGTCTTACCCCTGCAGTGAGAGTTTGTCGGTCTTACCCCTGCAGCAAGAGTTTGTCGGTCTTACCCCTGCAGCAAGAGTTTGTCGGTCTTACCCCTGCAGTGAGAGTTTGTCGGTCTTACCCCTGCAGTGAGAGTTTGTCGGTCTTACCCCTGCAGTGAGAGTTTGTCGGTCTTACCTCTGCAGTGAGAGTTTGTCGGTCTTACCCCTGTGGCGAGAGTTTGTCGGTCTTACCCCTGCAGTGAGAGTTTGTCGGTCTTACCCCTGTGGCGAGAGTTTGTCGGTCTTACCCCTGCAGTGAGAGTTTGTCGGTCTTACCCCTGTGGCGAGAGTTTGTCGGTCTTACCCCTGCAGTGAGAGTTTGTCGGTCTTACCCCTGTGGCGAGAGTTTGTCGGTCTTACCCCTGCGGCGAGAGTTTGTCGGTCGGTCTTACCCCTGCGGCGAGAGTTTGTCGGTCTTACCCCTGCAGTGAGAGTTTGTCGGTCTTACCCCTGCAGTGAGAGTTTGTCGGTCTTACCCCTGCAGCGAGAGTTTGTCGGTCTTACCCTGCAGAGTTTGTCGGTCTTACCCCTGCAGTGAGAGTTTGTCGGTCTTACCCCTGCAGTGAGAGTTTGTCGGTCTTACCCCTGCAGTGAGAGTTTGTCGGTCTTACCCCTGCAGCCAGAGTTTGTCGGTCTTACCCCTGCAGTGAGAGTTTGTCGGTCTTACCCCTGCAGTGAGAGTTTGTCGGTCTTACCCCTGCAGTGAGAGTTTGTCGGTCTTACCCCTGCAGTGAGAGTTTGTCGGTCTTACCCCTGCAGTGAGAGTTTGTCGGTCTTACCCCTGCAGCAAGAGTTTGTCGGTCTTACCCCTGCGGTGAGAGTTTGTCGGTCTTACCCCTGCAGTGAGAGTTTGTCGGTCTTACCCCTGCAGTGAGAGTTTGTCGGTCTTACCCCTGCAGTGAGAGTTTGTCGGTCTTACCCCTGCAGTGAGAGTTTGTCGGTCTTACCCCTGCAGTGAGAGTTTGTCGGTCTTACCCCTGCAGTGAGAGTTTGTCGGTCTTACCCCTGCAGTGAGAGTTTGTCGGTCTTACCCCTGCAGTGAGAGTTTGTCGGTCTTACCCCTGCGGCGAGAGTTTGTCGGTCTTACCCCTGCAGTGAGAGTTTGTCGGTCTTACCCCTGCAGTGAGAGTTTGTCGGTCTTACCCCTGCAGTGAGAGTTTGTCGGTCTTACCCCTGCAGTGAGAGTTTGTCGGTCTTACCCCTGCATTGAGAGTTTGTCGGTCTTACCCCTGCAGTGAGAGTTTGTCGGTCGGTCTTACCCCTGCGGCGAGAGTTTGTCGGTCGGTCTTACCCCTGCGGCGAGAGTTTGTCGGTCTTACCCCTGCGGTGAGAGTTTGTCGAGCCAGCCACTCAGGACGGGCGGGGCCTTCTCGTTCAGGGACGTGTAGCTGGCGTACGGCGAGATGACGTCATCGTCCAGGTGAGGGGGCGGAGCCTCGTGCGGCGAGAGACGCTTCAGCCACAGACTCTGAGGACTGAGCACAGGCAGAGTGAGCACAGGCAGAGTGAGCACAGGCAGAGTGAGCACAGGCAGAGTGAGCACAGGCAGAGTGAGCACAGAGTGAGCACAGGCAGAGTGAGCACAGAGTGAACACAGGCAGAGTGAGCACAGGCAGAGTGAGCACAGAGTGAACACAGGCAGAGTGAGCACAGGCAGAGTGAGCACAGGCAGAGTGAGCACAGAGTGAGCACAGGC
This sequence comes from Odontamblyopus lacepedii, assembly GCA_034769755.1. Lineage (NCBI taxonomy): Eukaryota > Metazoa > Chordata > Actinopteri > Gobiiformes > Gobiidae > Odontamblyopus > Odontamblyopus lacepedii. The sequence goes on from CM068346.1 coordinate 44,757,526, forward strand.
AGAGTGAGCACAGGCAGAGTGAGCACAGGCAGAGTGAGCACAGGCAGAGTGAGCACAGGCAGAGTGAGCACAGACAGAGTGAGCACAGGCAGAGTGAGCACAGGCAGAGTGAGCACAGGCAGAGTGAGCACAGGCAGAGTGAGCATGTGCTGAGCTACAGAACGCTAACGGGCACCAGAAGGTCCAGGAGCTGTTAGCATTAGCATCAAACCTCATCAGAGACACGGGCTGTTCGTTCACTTTAAACTCTCTTCTGTGCAAACTCGGCACATTCGTAACTTTCTGGTCAAAAACGTCTAAATCTGTTTGCTGCTTTCAGCGGCCTCTGAACTCCAAGTACTATGTGACATCACACAGAACTGCCCTGATACACACAGCTGGAGGAAGCAGAGGGGCGGAGTCTGAAGAGCCCAAATGTGGTTGTGGGTGGAGTTAAAGAAACATTTTAAAAATCACTAAGATATTTTGTTATTTTTCATAGTTTTTAATGTGTTTTTGGAGTGAAAGAAACATGTTACAAACTCAGTACAAAGTCGTGCGTTACAGAAACAGAACTGTGTTTCTCGGGTAAAAATAGTGTAATGTGTCACTGCTGAACATTTGGTAACGAATCGTAGTTCCTTTTACAATTCGTTACTGTTCTGTGTCCACAGGCCGGTCCTGGTGTGACACAGTCGGGGCACCGGGAGCAGGGGCCCCGTGCCGCCTGGGCGCAGAGGGGGCACAGCGAGGGCACAGCGGGCACACATCCAGATATCGTTACAGCCCTGGTAACGAGTAACGTAAAAAGGTACTTTCCATAGAAGGTAACTGAGTACAGTTTTTAAAGAAGTAACACGACTCTTTTAAAGTCACTTCCCCAACACCAGTGACCACAGAGCTTCTTCTCCTCAGCTGTGTCTTTACAATGTTAATATCTGAAATCTTCTAAAAATCTACTGAGAAAAATGAATCCGACTCCATCTGGAATCTGGAACAACAGACGAGTTTCAGAGTCGGAGGAACTGACAGGACTCCACAGACAGGACAGTCCAGGGGCTGCAGAACATCTCTGTGTTTGTACTAAACTAAAACGGTTTTATTTTACATACAAATGAACAGGTACAAGGTTTCCAATAGAAATATCTGAAAAAATTTAATTTTCTTTGAGACAGTTGATGAATTATCCAATATTTAATGAGTGAATGTGTCTGTTTTCAGTTTTCAGTCTCACCTCTCCTGGTCGGTGTGAGGAGAACCTCCGGGATCTCTGCTCCGCTCCACCTGCCCACAGCACATCAGCATCAGCTCAGAGTTCTGCAGTGTATATATGTGTGTATGAGTGTTTGTATATGTGTGTATATATGTGTGTGTATATATGTGTGTGTGTATATGTATGTGTGTAGATGGGTGTTGTATCTGACCTCGGGGAGCGTCCTCCTGGAGAAAACCGTCTCACAGTACGGACTGATCTCCTCCTCCGGGTCGTCTGTGGACGCTGAACACACAAAGATCCGGTTTAGTCCTGGTTCAGTCAGAGTTCAGACCTGGTTTAACTGTGACTCCAGGTCTGTTTTTGACGAGGTAACAACATTATGACAGGACTTAAAGCTCACAAGAGTCTTTTTGCATAATAGGGGACCTTTAAAAGTCGTTTAGCGTAGTGTTAGTCGAGTTCTTCTATTATTTATTATTGAAAACGTGTCCCCAGTTTCCTGCACTGACCTCTAGTGGACGAGGAGGAGTTGTTGCTCAAAGTGCTGCTGCTGTAAGACCAAACGGAACAAAACACATCCACAAATTCAGCTTATATATATATAAAAAAACAAATGAATCACAGTGTATAGACCCTCCTGACCTGTTCCTCTCCTGGCTCCTCTCCGTGGGCAGTCTCGGCGGCGTGGGCGGGGCCTGCTGACCGTAGCTCCTCCCACTGAGCGTCGACCCCCAGTAGATCTCATTGGACACCATCTCCACCGCGTCGCCTCCTTCCGTCCAATCAGACTCCGCCGTCTCCTCCGGCTTCTTCTTACTCCTGCTCTGCCGCGGCGGAATCGGCGGCAAAACGTCCGTCAGCGACCGGCTCCTGCTCGGTCTGGACTTCACGTAGTTTTTATTCCCGGCGCCGCTAACGTTAGACTCTGGAATATCGGCAGGACTGACCGTAGGAGGGGGAGGAGTTACGGGAAGCGGGTTTTCGTTGACGGGAGGGGCGGAAAAAGTGTTAAAACTGCGTCGTATCCGCGGGGGAACGGGTGGGACGAAGGCGCTGGCATCGGACATGGATCGGCTCCTGTGATTGGTCGATTGGTCGCCAGGCGGAGTCTTGCAGTCCGATGTCGCCGGAGGAGAAGTCGCGCCGCTGTTGCCGGGCAGATTATCAGAATCTAGGCTGAGCGACTCCGGAGAGAGCCTCCTGATTGGCCGCTGCGGGTCATGTGACGACGGGGAGAAGTGGACGGGAGTCGTGCGGCGGCGGTTGAAGACGGTCCGGGGTTTGGGGACCGGTTTGAGTCCGGGTCTTTTGGGGTCCGCGGAGTCCAGCATGGGGGCGCTCTGATTGGTCCGCTGGGGACAGGAAGTGCGCTGCAGGTGGCCAATCAGGCGCAGGATCCGTTTGCGGTGTCCGGTGGCGGTGACGCCCAAACTCAGAAGAGAGTCCTGGTCCAAGAAGAGCAAGTCCGAGGCAGAGACCAGACCGGCTTTAACGAAGATCTCCACATACCTGCAGGACACAGGGACACAGTTAAGACCTGGTTTAAACCCGACATAAAGGCGCTGTACTAGATTTTTACCGTTTTAACCAAGTGAAAAACAGGAAAAGTTAATTTTCTGCGGTTTGCAGAGGCCCAAAGTTATTCCAAACTTACCTTCTGCACTCAGAGCGTCCTCATTATTCATCACAATGAGTTTAGCAGCACTTTTCACAAACCTGAGACCACTTTTGCCCTGACGGTAGGGTTGGGCGGTAAGCAACAAATCAGATTAATTCTAATAAATAAATAACTAAAAGAGATAGAATAAAAAGAAGTAGGAAATAAAAAGAACTAAAACCAGTTAAAGAAAGACCAACTGATAAAAACAGGTTTTAAGAAGTGATTTAAAGCTGATCCTGATGCAGCCTCATCTCCTCAGGTCGTTCCAGAGACGAGGCCCCGGACTGAAAAGGCTCCAGCACCTTCGACCGGGACCTGCCTGAGGATCTGAGGCTGCGGGAGGCTCGTACGGGGTTAAAAGTTCTGAAATGTAGTAGTATCAGTATTAGTAGTATTAGTAGTATCTATCGTACCTGTCCAGGTGGATGGAGGACAGCAGCGTCTCGACCTCTGTGCCCTCGGAGCTGTCAGCGGTGCTGATGCTGCTCTGGTCCGGCGTTTCCATGGTGACCAGCATGGCTCCAGGCTCCAGAGGCAACAGGAAGTCCAGGACCAGAGACAGGAAGTGTGTCCATCACTGAGGAGCGGCTCCGGGGCGAATACTGTCCATCTGAGAGGAGGAAAACACACTTCAGCCCAAACCATCACAGAGTCTGTTCTGTTTAACAGCTGAGTCTGATCAGAAGGAAAAAGCTCTAAATGTGTTTATCCGCACATCAGTATCACGGTTATGATCGGGTTTTTGGAATATCCCGGTTTGGTCAGGGTGCATGTGTGGTGCAGAAACCGGGATCCTGTAGCTGGGATGTTCTCACAGTCACGGGACACTGCGGTAACGCAGTACCTCAAATACAGAAACATAAAGCTGAGAGCAGGAGTCCAAAAGAGAAACAAACATGTCTGCAGCAAATCCAAAGAGAAGCTCAGGCTCCTCCGTCCTCGTCCTTCCTTCTCCTCGTGGAGCTCTGAGTCTTCGTCATGAGGTCGACTGTGAGGACGAGGCACAGAACTATAATAAAATCTGAATCCAAGATGGCGCCCTGTTGTTTCCAATGGCTGAGCTCACTGGTGCATGGCCACATTTCCACATTTACTTCTTTGTTTGCAGCCCAACGTCTGACGTCAGAAACACAGTTCTGACCAATCAGAGCGCGAGCTCAGAGCGGGCGAGGCCAACTCGAACAAAGCTGATTTTTAGGCGTTGTGACGATTTTATTTTTTAATTTAAAGTTCGTAAAAATACAGAAGAATCCCTACAAAATCCGGCCCTGAAGGAAGCCGCTGAAGCCCTGTCAGCCGAACACGGGCAGTTTGATTCCTCAAAAAAAGCTCTGTGGGGCGTGTCTTCTCCAGCTCTTCTGACACATCCACAGGGCGAAGAGGAGGAGGACGGAGCCGTGAGGAGGACGGAGCCGTGAGGAGGACGGAGCCGTGAGGAGCAGGAGCCGTCACTGCCTCTGTACAGACGTATTCAGCGTTCACATTTTAGAACTGAAAGTACCTGTTAGGGACAAGATCTCGTGGGACAAAACTGCTTCATGAGACTTTTTCTCACGACTGAAAGCACAGACTTCCATAGAGTTACATTTTTTGTGAGTCTCAGAAAGCAGAGCTACAGCGACAGCAGAAATATCAAATAAAGTAAATCAAAAACGCTGAGTCTAAAACTGGGAACTGAACACAACACATTTATTATAACCTAAATAATCTCAGCTTGTCCAATCTCGTGTCTCCACAAGAACCACACAAACTATTGTCTGACAAATTTAAATCGATATTCGATCCAATCTTCAGTCAAACTTTATTTTTATCACACGTTTCATAAAGTTTCCAAAGTGCTGCACAAATAAAACCTCCAATAGAATAAAATAAAAGCTCTTATTTAACTGCACTAGTCCCCGTTGAGACAATAAACGAGTAAAATCAAATAAAAGCAATAAAAATACCAATAAAGAATAAAAAGGATTTATCGCCAAGAGTATTTATTTGGTATATTTCACTAAATTATTTATATTAATACACAGGAATATAAAGTCTGAGTTTAATGTTGAAAATCACATCCTGTCGTCTAAAGAGTGTTTGTATTATCATGGTGGTATCAGTATCGTATCGGTATCGAGTCTCCTCCTCAGTATGGTGATATCGGGTGCAGCAGAAGGAGCAGCTGCTGCAGAAACAGGAAGTGCACTGACTCACTTCCTGTGTCTGTGACCTCTGACCTCAGATATTTTTACGGCTTTGTTCCTGTTCATCCATAAACACGTTTGTTTATCCAAGTCCTGAAGTCCGGCTAACGACAAACACATGTGCTCCAGAGACCCGGTTTAGACCCGGTTTAGACCCGGTTTGGACCCGGTTTAGACCCGGTTTAGACCCGGCTTAGACCCGGCTTAGACCCGGCTTAGACCCGGTTTAGACCCGTCTTAGACCCGGATTAGACCCGGTTTAGACCCGGTTTAGACCCGGTTTAGACCCGGTTTAGACCCGGCTTAGACCCGGATTAGACCCGGTTTAGACCCGGTTTAGACCCGGCTTAGACCCGGCTTAGACCCGGCTTAGACCCGGCTTAGACCCGGTTTAGACCCGGTTTAGACCCGGTTTAGACCCGGTTTAGACCCGGTTTAGACCCGGCTTAGACCCGGATTAGACCCGTTTAGACCCGGATTAGACCCGGATTAGACCCGTTTAGACTTGCTTAGACCCGTATTAGACCTGTTTAGACCCGTATTAGACCCGTTTAGACCCGGATTAGACCCAGATTAGTCCCTCTTAGACCCAGATTAGACCCGGATTAGACCCGCTTTAGACCCGTTTAGACCCGGCTTAGACCGGTTTAGACCGGTTTAGACCGGTTTAGACCGGTTTAGACCCGGCTTAGACCGGTTTAGACCGGTTTAGACCCGGTTTAGACCGGCTTAGACCGGCTTAGACCCGGCTTAGACCGGCTTAGACCGGTTTAGACCGGTTTAGACCGGTTTAGACCCGGCTTAGACCGGTTTAGACCGGTTTAGACCGGTTTAGACCCGGTTTAGACCCGGTTTAGACCGGCCGGTTTAGACCCGGCTTAGACCGGTTTAGACCCGGCTTAGACCCGGTTTAGACCCCGTTTAGACCGGTTTAGACCGGCTTAGACCGGTTTAGACCCGGCTTAGACCCGGTTTAGACCCGGCTTTAGACCGGTTTAGACCCGGCTTTAGACCGGTTTAGACCGGTTTAGACCGGTTTAGACCCGGTTTAGACCGGTTTAGACCGGTTTAGACCCGGCTTTAGACCCGGTTTAGACTTAGACCGGTTTAGACCCGGCTTAGACCGGTTTAGACCCGGTTTAGACCCGGCTTAGACCCGGCTTAGACCGGTTTAGATCCGGTTTAGACCCGGTTTAGACCCGGCTTAGATCCGGTTTAGACCCGGCTTAGACCCGGTTTAGACCCGGTTTAGACCCGGCTTAGACCCGGTTTAGATCCGGTTTAGATCCGGTTTAGATCCGGTTTAGACCCGGTTTAGACCCGGCTTAGACCCGGTTTAGATCCGGTTTAGATCCGGTTTAGATCCGGTTTAGATCCGGTTTAGATCCGGTTTAGACCCGGTTTAGACCCGGCTTAGACCCGGTTTAGACCCGGTTTAGACCCGGTTTAGACCCGGCTTAGACCCGGTTTAGATCCGGTTTAGACCCGGCTTAGACCCGGTTTAGATCCGGTTTAGATCCGGTTTAGATCCGGTTTAGATCCGGTTTAGACCCGGTTTAGACCCGGCTTAGACCCGGTTTAGACCGGCTTAGACCGGTTTAGACCGGTTTAGACCGGTTTAGACCGGTTTAGACCCGGCTTTAGACCGGCTTAGACCGGTTTAGATCCGGTTTAGACCCGGTTTAGATCCGGTTTAGATCCGGTTTAGATCCGGTTTAGACCCGGTTTAGACCCGGTTTAGACCCGGCTTAGACCCGGTTTAGACCCGGCTTAGACCCGGTTTAGACCCGGCTTAGACCCGGTTTAGACCCGGTTTAGACCCGGTTTAGACCCGGTTTAGACCCGGCTTAGACCCGGCTTAGACCCGGTTTAGACCCGGCTTAGACCCGGTTTAGACCCGGTTTAGACCCGGTTTAGACCCGGCTTAGACCCGGTTTAGACCCGGTTTAGACCCGGATTAGACCCGGTTTAGACCCGGTTTAGATCCGGTTTAGACCCGGTTTAGACCCGGTTTAGACCCGGTTTAGACCCGGCTTAGACCCGGCTTAGACCCGGTTTAGACCCGGTTTAGACCCGGTTTAGACCCGGTTTAGATCCGGTTTAGATCCGGTTTAGATCCGGTTTAGACCCGGTTTAGACCCGGTTTAGACCCGGTTTAGACCCGGCTTAGACCCGGCTTAGACCCGGTTTAGACCCGGCTTAGACCCGGTTTAGACCCGGTTTAGACCCGGTTTAGACCCGGCTTAGACCCGGTTTAGACCCGGCTTAGACCCGGTTTAGACCCGGTTTAGACCCGGTTTAGACCCGGTTTAGACCCGGCTTAGACCCGGTTTAGACCCGGTTTAGACCCGGTTTAGACCCGGTTTAGACCCGGCTTAGACCCGGTTTAGACCCGGTTTAGACCCGGTTTAGACCCGGTTTAGACCCGGTTTAGACCCGGTTTAGACCCGGTTTAGACCCAGTTTAGACCCGGTTTAGACCCGGCTTAGACCCGGTTTAGACCAAGTTTAGACCAGTTAAATAAACTGGTAAAATATTCCTGTAACTCAGACTGTTTAACTGTTTTTGTCCCGTATGAATCCCTGGATTGAGTGGATTCTAAAAAAAAGTTGATTAATACAAATTTTGGTCGACTAAGACTAAAGTCCGACAGCCCGAGTTTTGGATTCTCCGGAGAAACGAGGGGAAGTCCAACGGGATCAGGTTAAAGGTCCGATATTCCACAGACCCGACTCGTGAGCTTTGAGCAGTGTTACAAACGTGAAGGAAAATAAATGTGTCCAAACGAGTCCTGGTCTGAGAGTGAAGTGACTTTAACACACGGGGCACAGGGGCGGGTTTCCCTCTGGGGACGAGACACAGCACATGTGCTCATACAGGAAGTGCTCCACTGTGTTTTTAAACTCCACACAGCTTCACTACAATCATCTGGATCATTTCAGCCTCTGGAGTCGCCGACCTCGACTGAACTAAAGTAAAAACATCTGCACCAACTCCAAGTTTAGACCAGGTTTAGATCAGGTTTAGACCCGGGTTAGACCGGGGTTAGACCAGGTTTAGATCAGGTTTAGACCTGGTTTAGACTGGGTTTAGACTGGGTTTAGATCAGATTTAGACCGGGTTGGACCAGATTTAGACCAGATTTAGACCAGGTTTAGACTGGGTTTAGACCTGGTTTAGACCGGGGTTAGACCGGGTTGGACCAGGTTTAGACCAGATTTAGACCCGGTTTAGACCAGGTTTAGACTGGGTTTAGACCCGGTTTAGACCGGGGTTAGACCGGGTTGGACCAGATTTAGACCAGATTTAGACCAGGTTTAGACCAGGTTTAGACCAGGTTTAGTCCGGTTTTATACCAAGTTTAGACCAAGTTTAGACCAAGTTTAGACTGGATTTAGACCAAGTTTAGACTGGATTTAGACCAAGTTTAGACCAAATTTCGACTGGACTTAGACCAGGTTTAGACCAGGTTAAATCTGGATTTAAAGAGAGTTTAGACCAGGTTTGGACCAGATTTAGACCAGGTTTAGATCAGTTTTAGACCAAGTTTAGACCAGGTTTAGACCAGATTTAGACCAGGTTTAGTCCGGTTTTATACCAAGTTTAGACCAAGTTTAGACCAAGTTTAGACTGGATTTAGACCAAGTTTAGACTGGATTTAGACCAAGTTTAGACCAAATTTCGACTGGACTTAGACCAGGTTTAGACCAGGTTAAATCTGGATTTAAAGAGAGTTTAGACCAGGTTTGGACCAGATTTAGACCAGGTTTAGATCAGTTTTAGACCAAGTTTAGACCAGGTTTAGACCAGATTTAGACCAGGTTTAGTCCGGTTTTATACCAAGTTTAGACCAAGTTTAGACCAAGTTTAGACTGGATTTAGACCAAGTTTAGACTGGATTTAGACCAAGTTTAGACCAAATTTCGACTGGACTTAGACCAGGTTTAGACCAGGTTAAATCTGGATTTAAAGAGAGTTTAGATCAGATTTAGACCAGTTTTAGACCAGGTTTAGACCAGTTTTAGACCAAGTTTAGACCAGGTTTAGACTGGATTTAGGGCAACTTTCAGCCCTGGATTTGCCATTCTCGACAGAACAAAATGTAAAAAGGAGCTGTTCACTTGGTGGAACGGACCAGTTTGAGCTTTGGAGTCACTCAAACATGTGAATGAAACAAAACTCATCTCTGTTTTTGAGGAGGAAACGACGTCAGAACACGACTTAAAGCTCACGGGAGTCGTTTTTGTGGAATATTTGACCTAATTTCTGTCCTTTAAATGTGACGTTTTAGTATCGATATCGGCTCAAATGGGGATCTAGTTTCGATACTAGTTTTAATATCGATTAGTGTCAGATTTTCGATCCTTAAACCCCACAGCGATAATGGACAAGCCTAAGACTAATCTCCAGGGGGTTTATTTTGGGTTTTCTCTCTACAGGAAGTGGTTAAACATTGATGTAAACATGGTCCCTCTGACAGTCCGGTCCAGGGTCTGGATCTGGGTCCGGGGTCTGGATCTGGGTCCGGGGTCTGGATCTGGGTCCGGGGTCTGGATCTGGGACCGGGGTCTGGATCTGGGTCCGGGGTCTGGATCTGGGTCCGGGTCTGGATCTGGGTCCGGGTCCGGGTCTGGGTCCGGGGTCTGGATCTGGGTCCGGGGTCTGGGTCCGGGTCTGGTACCAGGTCTGGGTCTGGGTCCGGGTCTGGACCGAGCGCGGTCTGTGTGAGGTCATGTGACTCAGGGAGAAGCAGGAAGTAACCGTTTCCCTGGAGACCGTGGGCGTGAGGTCAGAGGTCACAGAGACTCAGAACAAAGAGACTAAACCAGGACTAAACCAGGTCTAAACCAGGTCTAAACCAGGACTAAACAGGGTCTAAACCAGGACAAAACCAGGATTAAACCAGGACTAAACCAGGACTAAACAAGGACTAAACAGGGTCTAAACCAGGACTAAACCAGGACTAAACAGGGTCTAAACCAGGACTAAACAGGGTCTAAACCAGGACTAAACCAGGGCCAAACCAGGACTAAACCAGGACTAAACCAGGACTAAACCAGGACTAAACCAGGACTAAACCAGGACTAAACAGGGTCTAAACCAGGACTAAACCAGGACTAAACAGGGTCTAAACCAGGACTAAACAGGGTCTAAACCAGGACTAAACCAGGACTAAACCAGGACTAAACCAGGACTAAACAGGGTCTAAACCAGGACTAAACAGGGTCTAAACCAGGACTAAACCAGGACTAAACAAGGACTAAACAGGGTCTAAACCAGGACTAAACCAGGACTAAACAGGGTCTAAACCAGGACTAAACAGGGTCTAAACCAGGACTAAACCAGGGCCAAACCAGGACTAAACCAGGACTAAACCAGGACTAAACCAGGACTAAACAGGGTCTAAACCAGGACTAAACCAGGACTAAACAGGGTCTAAACCAGGACTAAACAGGGTCTAAACCAGGACTAAACCAGGACTAAACCAGGACTAAACAGGGTCTAAACCAGGACTAAACAGGGTCTAAACCAGGACTAAACCAGGACTAAACCAGGACTAAACAGGGTCTAAACCAGGACTAAACCAGGACTAACCCAGGACTAAACAAGGTCTAAACCACTCAGTAATACTGCAGGACTGAAGTATTTGTACTGTGTACTACTGCAGGACTGAAGTATTTGTACTGTGTACTACTGCAGGACTGAAGTATTTGTACTGTGTAATACTGCAGTACTGAAGTATTTGTACTGTGTACTACTGCAGTACTGAAGTATTTGTACTGTGTAATACTGCAGTACTGAAGCAGGTCTAAGCGAGGACTAAACAGGGTCTAAACTGCAGTACTGAAGTATTTGTACTGTGCACTACTGCAGTACTGAAGTATTTGTACTGTGTAATACTGCAGGACTGAAGTATTTGTACTGTGTAATACTGCAGGACTGAAGTATTTGTACTGTGTACTACTGCAGTACTGAAGTATTTGTACTGTGTAATACTGCAGGACTGAAGTATTTGTACTGTGTAATACTGCAGTACTGAAGTATTTGTACTGTGTACTACTGCAGTACTGAAGTATTTGTACTGTGTAATACTGCAGGACTGAAGTATTTGTACTGTGCACTACTGCAGTACTGAAGTATTTGTACTGTGTACTACTGCAGTACTGAAGTATTTGTACTGTGCACTACTGCAGTACTGAAGTATTTGTACTGTGCACTACTGCAGTACTGAAGTATTTGTACTGTGTACTACTGCAGTACTGAACTATTTGTACTGTGTAATACTGCAGGACTGAAGTATTTGTACTGTGCACTACTGCAGTACTGAACTATTTCTACTGTGCACTACTGCAGTACTGAAGTATTTGTACTGTGTACTACTGCAGTACTGAAGTATTTGTACTGTGCACTACTGCAGTACTGAACTATTTCTACTGTGCACTACTGCAGTACTGAAGTATTTGTACTGTGTACTACTGCAGGACTGAAGTATTTGTGCTGTGTAATACTGCAGTACTGAAGTATTTGTACTGTGTACTACTGCAGTACTGAAGTATTTGTACTGTGTAATACTGCAGGACTGAAGTATTTGTACTGTGTAATACTGCAGTACTGAAGTATTTGTACTGTGTAATACTGCAGTACTGAAGTATTTGTACTGTGCACTACTGCAGTACTGAAGTATTTGTACTGTGTAATACTGCAGGACTGAAGTATTTGTACTGTGTAATACTGCAGTACTGAAGTATTTGTACTGTGCACTACTGCAGTACTGAAGTATTTGTACTGTGTAATACTGCAGGACTGAAGTATTTGTACTGTGTAATACTGCAGTACTGAAGTATTTGTACTGTGTAATACCGCAGTACTGAAGTATTTGTACTGTGCACTACTGCAGTACTGAAGTATTTGTACTGTGTAATACTGCAGTACTGAAGTATTTGTACTGTGTACTACTGCAGTACTGAAGTATTTGTACTGTGTAATACTGCAGTACTGAAGTATTTGTACTGTGTACTACTGCAGTACTGAAGTATTTGTACTGTGTAATACTGCAGTACTGAAGTATTTGTACTGTGTACTACTGCAGTACTGAAGTATTTGTACTGTGTAATACTGCAGTACTGAAGTATTTGTACTGTGTAATACTGCAGTACTGAAGTATTTGTACTGTGTAATACTGCAGTACTGAAGTATTTGTACTGTGTACTACTGCAGTACTGAAGTATTTGTACTGTGTACTACTGCAGTACTGAAGTATTTGTACTGTGTAATACTGCAGTACTGAAGTATTTGTACTGTGTAATACTGCAGTACTGAAGTATTTGTACTGTGTAATACTGCAGGACTGAAGTATTTGTACTGTGTAATACTGCAGTACTGAAGTATTTGTACTGTGTAATACCGCAGTACTGAAGTATTTGTACTGTGCACTACTGCAGTACTGAAGTATTTGTACTGTGTAATACTGCAGGACTGAAGTATTTGTACTGTGCACTACTGCAGTACTGAAGTATTTGTACTGTGTACTACTGCAGTACTGAAGTATTTGTACTGTGTAATACTGCAGTACTGAAGTATTTGTACTGTGTAATACTGCAGGACTGAAGTATTTGTACTGTGTACTACTGCAGTACTGAAGTATTTGTACTGTGCACTACTGCAGTACTGAAGTATTTGTACTGTGTAATACTGCAGGACTGAAGTATTTGTACTTCGGTCCAGTGAAGTCGTTTCTCTGTGTTTTTGTCGCTCACTTTGTCAGAGACGCTTTTGTGTCCGACAGAAAGAAGCTTTGTTCCTCCCACACCCGAGACCAGGGACCGGGAGAGGCCTGGATTAGACCCGGTTTAGACCCGGTTTAGTCCTGGTTTAGACCCGGTTTAGTCCTGGTTTAGTCCTGGTTTAGTCCTGGTTTAGTCCTGGTTTAGTCCTGGTTTAGTCCTGGTTTAGCCCTGGATTAGACCGGGTTTAGACCTGGTTTAGACCCGGTTTAGTCCTGGTTTAGTCCTGGTTTAGTCCTGGTTTAGTCCTGGTTTAGTCCTGGTTTAGCCCTGGATTAGACCGGGTTTAGACCTGGTTTAGACGCGGTTTAGACCCAGTTTAGTCCCGGTTTAGTCCTGGTTTAGCCCTGGATTAGACCCAGTTTAGTCCCGGTTTAGTCCTGGTTTAGTCCTGGTTTAGACCCTGTTTAGTCCTGTTTCAGTCCTGGTTTAGTCCTAGTTTAGTCCTGGTTTAGTCCTGGTTTAGTCCTGTTTCAGTCCTGGTCTAGTCCTGGTTTAGTCCTGGTTTAGTCCTGTTTCAGTCCTGGTTTAGTCCTGGTTTAGTCCTGGTTTAGTCCTGTTTCAGTCCTGGTCTAGTCCTGGTTTAGTCCTGGTTTAGTCCTGTTTCAGTCCTGGTCTAGTCCTGGTTTAGTCCTAGTTTAGTCCTGGTTTAGTCCTGGTTTAGACCTGGTTTAGTCCAGGTTTAGTCCTGGTTGTGGAGTACTGCTACACACAGTAAAGTACTTCAGTACTGCAGTATTAGTACTGGGAACAGCAGCAGTACAAGTGTGTGGTGCAGTAATAGTCGTATATTACAGAAAACTGATTCTTGTGAGTCTAAACCAGGTCTAAACCAGGATTAAACCAGAACTAAACCAGGTCTAAACCAGGACTAAACCAGGACTAAACCAGGTCTAAACCAGGACTAAACCAGGGCTAAACCAGGTCTAAACCAGGACTAAACCAGGTCTAAACCAGGTCTAAACCAGGACTAAACCAGGACTAAACCAGGGATAAACCAGGACTAAACCAGGACTAAACCAGGGCTAAACCAGGTCTAAACCAGGACTAAACCAGGACTAAACCAGGACTAAACCAGGACTAAACCAGGTCTAAACCAGGACTAAACCAGGACTAAACCAGGGCTAAACCAGGTCTAAACCAGGACTAAACCAGGTCTAAACCAGGACTAAACCAGGACTAAAGCAGGACTAAACCAGGACTAAACCAGGTCTAAACCAGGACTAAACCAGGGCTAAACCAGGTCTAAACCAGGACTAAACCAGGTCTAAACCAGGACTAAACCAGGACTAAACCAGGTCTAAACCAGGACTAAACCAGGACTAAACCAGGGCTAAACCAGGTCTAAACCAGGACTAAACCAGGTCTAAACCAGGACTAAACCAGGACTAAAGCAGGACTAAACCAGGACTAAACCAGGTCTAAACCAGGACTAAACCAGGGCTAAACCAGGACTAAACCAGGACTAAACCAGGTCTAAACCAGGACTAAACCAGGACTAAACCAGGGCTAAACCAGGACTAAACCAGGACTAAACCAGGACTAAACCAGGACTAAACCAGGTCTAAACCAGGATTAAACCAGGACTAAACCAGGTCTAAACCAGGATTAAACCAGAACTAAACCAGGACTAAACCAGGACTAAACCAGGACTAAACCAGGTCTAAACCAGGATTAAACCAGGACTAAACCAGGTCTAAACCAGGATTAAACCAGAACTAAACCAGGACTAAACCAGGACTAAACCAGGACTAAACCAGGTCTAAACCAGGATTAAACCAGAACTAAACCAGGACTAAACCAGGACTAAACCAGGACTAAACCAGGACTAAACCAGGGCTAAACCAGGACTAAACCAGGACTAAACCAGGGCTAAACCAGGGCTAAACCAGGACTAAACCAGGACTAAACCAGGACTAAACCAGGTCTAAACCAGGATTAAACCAGAACTAAACCAGGACTAAACCAGGACTAAACCAGGACTAAACCAGGTCTAAACCAGGATTAAACCAGAACTAAACCAGGACTAAACCAGGACTAAACCAGGACTAAACCAGGACTAAACCAGGGCTAAACCAGGACTAAACCAGGACTAAACCAGGGCTAAACCAGGGCTAAACCAGGACTAAACCAGGACTAAACCAGGACTAAACCAGGTCTAAACCAGGATTAAACCAGAACTAAACCAGGACTAAACCAGGACTAAACCAGGACTAAACCAGGTCTAAACCAGGATTAAACCAGAACTAAACCAGGACTAAACCAGGACTAAACCAGGACTAAACCAGGTCTAAACCAGGACTAAACCAGGACTAAACCAGGACTAAACCAGTGTCCTGATGATGTAATTTGGTGCAACATTTATTGTCATTAGTGATGTGATGAAATCCAAATCTCTGTTCGATATTTTCACCATAAACATCTCTCTGTTCCAGATTTATTACCATATAAAACTGTGAATCTGCTCCTTTTTCCTCTAAAAATGCTTCACAGACTTAATCCACAGAATGAAGATGTAAAAGTGCTTAGAACAGTTATTTCTTCATGTCGTCTGCACTGAAACGGAGCAAAGGATCATGGTCTATGTAGTTCCCTCTGTTTTTGATGTATTTCTGGTTCATTTAAGCAAAGACACTGGGGATTCAGACTCTGTGATGCTGCAGATTATTGGGACCTGTGACCAGAGGAACAGGTTTATGTGTCACATCCTGATTATTCTGTCAGGGTTTAGACAGGAGTTTGATGTTTACTTTGCACATGACTTTGAAGTGTAAAGATCGACCAGAGTTTGGAGGTTTATTAATAATGCACTGGGTGGTTCAATGTAAAATGATTAATAATGATTATCTGAAATTGATGAAGAGTTGATTCATTGATAATGTTTTCGTAGTCCTGGTTCAGTCCTGGTTTAGTCCTGGTTTAGTCCTGGTTTAGACCTGGTTCAGACCTGGTTTAGACCTGGTTCAGTCCTGGTTTAGTCCTGGTTTAGTCCTGGTTTATTCCTGGTTTAGTCCTGGTTCAGTCCTGGTTTAGTCCTGGTTCAGTCCTGGTTCAGTCCTGGTTTAGTCTTGGTTTAGTCCTGGTTTAGTCCTGGTTTAGTCCTGGTTCAGTCCTGGTTTAGTTAGGGGTGGGCGATATCTCGATATATTTTAAATATCGAGATATTTTTGAAACTCGATATAAATTCTGACATATCGATATATCGCTATAATGCTTATGTTTACTTCTGGTTTCGCCGCTTCGGCTTGTTTCGCTTTCTCTGTGCCGCGCTCGCCTCCTCCTCGCTTATGTCCCCTGTGCTCATCCCCGGAGCTCGGAGCTGGCCGCGGACTAAACCAGGACTAGGACTAAACCAGGACTAAACGTGGCCGCAGAGCCCGGGGCTCGGTCGCGGGCTAAACCGGGACTAGGACCAGGGCTCTACACTGCGCCCATTTCACTCGCATTTGTGAACAAATATTTCGTCGTGCGAAGGTGGAAAACAAAACAGGCGCCTCTGTGCGATGCTTCTGCAGCCACAATAAGGAGCTGCACAGACGTAACTGATGAGTTAAACTTTCTAAATGCACCTGCCCAGCGCGAGCGCAACCACATGACACCTCCGACTGCGCACGACTCCAGCACACGAGCTCCACGTGTGGCTGATATCACTCATACGAACAAACTCCGCTTCAAAACACACCCACACCCCTTTAAACAAGGAGCGCCCCGCAGCAGGACCCACACCTGTCCCACCACAGCAGGACCCACACCTGTCCCACCACAGCAGGACCCACACCTGTCCCACCACAGCAGGACCCACACCTGTCCCACCACAGCAGGACCCACACCTGTCCCACCACAGCAGGACCCACACCTGTCCCACCACAGCAGGACCCACACCTGTCCCACCACAGCAGGACCCACACCTGTCCCACAGCAGGACCCACACCTGTCCCACCACAGGACCCACACCTGTCCCACTACAGCAGGACCCACACCTGACCCACCACAGCAGGACCCACACCTGTCCCACCACAGCAGGACCCACACCTGTCCCACCACAGCAGGACCCACACCTGTCCCACCACAGCAGGACCCACACCTGTCCCACCACAGCAGGACCCACACCTGTCCCACCACAGCAGGACCCACACCTGTCCCACCACAGCAGGACCCACACCTGTCCCACAGCAGGACCCACACCTGTCCCACAGCAGGACCCACACCTGTCCCACCACAGCAGGACCCACACCTGTCCCACCACAGCAGGACCCACACCTGTCCCACCACAGCAGGACCCACACCTGTCCCACCACAGCAGGACCCACACCTGTCCCACAGCAGGACCCACACCTGTCCCACAGCAGGACCCACACCTGTCCCACCACAGCAGGACCCACACCTGTCCCACCACTCATTAGACAGCCCCACGCCGCTGGACTTCCCTCTCTAAAGCCAGAGCTTTGTCTTGGTCTTGTCACGGACTCAAGGTCTGAATACTGAGGATCATATTTGTCACAATGTGCGTTTGGTTTGGTAAACGTGCAGAGACTAAACATCACTTTAAAACAAGAGAATGTAACTCCAGTTTGGAATGTCAAAATACAGGTTTAAAGATCCTATACACTTTATTCACTTTGAAGCAGTTTTCTTTAAAGTGCCAGTGGAAGTTCTCTTAAAGAAGAGGTTCTTAAACTGTGGGTGAGGGTCCAAAAAGGGCCACAGAGTGTTTAAGTGCAGAACTAAATGAATATTAATCAGATAAAATGTGTCTGTTGTTTTTGCAGTAGTGTGGGAGGGGTTATTTTTCCTGTAAAGATATCAAGATATATATCGTATATCAAGATATAGCAAAATATATCGAGATATATTTTTTGGTCCATATCGCCCAGCCCTATGTTTAGTCCTGGTTCAGTCCTGGTTCAGTCCTGGTTTAGTCCTGGTTTAGACCTGGTTTAGTCCTGGTTTAGTCCAGGTTTAGTCCTGGTTTAGTCCTGGTTTAGTCCTAGTTTATTCCTGGTTTAGTCCTGGTTTAGCCCTGGTTTAGTCCTGGTTTAGTCTTGGTTTAGTCCTGGTTTAGTCCTAGTTTATTGCTGGTTTAGTCCTGGTTCAGTCCTGGTTTAGCCCTGGTTTAGTCCTGGTTTAGTCCTGGTTTAGTCCTGGTTTAGCCCTGGTTTAGCCTTGGTTTAGTCCTGGTTTAGTCCTAGTTTAGTCCTAGTTTATTCCTGGTTTAGTCCTGGTTTAGTCCTGGTTTAGCCCTGGTTTAGTCTTGGTTTAGTCCTGGTTTAGTCCTGGTTTAGCCCTGGTTTAGTCTTGGTTTAGTCCTGGTTTAGTCCTAGTTTATTCCTGGTTTAGTCCTGGTTTAGTCCTGGTTTAGCCCTGGTTTAGTCTTGGTTTAGTCCTGGTTTAGTCCTGGTTTAGCCCTGGTTTAGTCCTGGTTTAGCCCTGGTTTAGTCTTGGTTTAGTCCTGGTTTAGTCCTGGTTTAGTCCTGGTTTAGTCCTTGCTGAGTCACGTTGTGGTTTGTACTTCCTGTTTCCTCATAAAGTCCTTCAGTGGAAACAGTCCCGGAAAAGTACTGAGGTGGTCCTAGGACTACGGACCACAGACCAGAACCCGGTCCAGACCAGAACTAGACCAGGACTATGATGTCAACCGGTCTGTGCTTGAAGAATAAGGTCTAAACCAGGTCTAAACCAGGTCTAAACCAGGTCTGAAACAGGTCTAAACCAGGTCTGAAACAGGTCTAAACATGGTCCCAGTCGGGTGTGAGAGGGACAGTCCCACACCAGCTCAGGGCAGTATAATACTCCCTACAACAGAAGCACGATCAGAATTAAACCTTTAACATGAAAACTAGACTAAACTAGGACTAAACTAGGACTAAACCAGATCTAAACCAGATCTAAACCAGATCTAAACCAGGTCTTGAGTTCTGGTTTGTGGTGGAGAATGTGTGAGTTGAGGGCGTCCACTTCCTGTCCGGAGGAAACCCCACTTCCTGTGCGCGACCACAACAATAAAAGACTGTTCCTTTCTGTGCTGCTGTTTAAACAGTGTCCAGGGACCCGAGGCTCAGGGGCCCGAGACTCAGGGGCCCGAGGCTCAGGGGCCCGAGACTCAGGGGCCTGAGGCTCAGGGGCCCAAGATTCAGGGGCCCGAGGCTCGGGGGCCTGAGACTCAGGGGCCCGAGGCTCGGGGGCCCAAGATTCAGGGGCCCGAGGCTCGGGGGCCCGAGGCTCAAGGGCCCGAGGCTCAGGGGCCTGAGGCTCAGGGGCCTGAGGCTCAGGGGCCACACCTCAGCACAGAACAGGGGCCCTTGCCAGGACCCTGGGGTCACACAAAGAATCCACCAACACCTCACCTGCTCACAAGTTTGAGTGTTTAGATCTGGTTTAGACCTGGATTAGTCCTGGATTAGTCCTGGTTTAGTCCTGGTTTAGACCTGGTTTAGTCCTGGTTTAGTCCTGGTTTAGTCCTGGTTTAGGCCTGGTTTAGACCTGGTTTAGTCCTGGTTTAGTCCTGGTTTAGTCCTGGTTTAGGCCTGGTTTAGTCCTGGTTTAGTCCTGGTTTAGTCCTGGTTTAGCCCTGGATTAGACCTGGATTAGACCTGGATTAGTCCTGGTTTAGACCTGGTTTAGTCCTGGTTTAGTCCTGGTTTAGTCCTGGTTTAGGCCTGGTTTAGTCCTGGTTTAGTCCTGGTTTAGCCCTGGATTAGTCCTGGATTAGTCCTGGTTTAGTCCTGGTTTAGACCTGGTTTAGTCCTGGTTTAGTCCTGGTTTAGTCCTGGTTTAGGCCTGGTTTAGTCCTGGTTTAGTCCTGGTTTAGTCCTGGTTTAGCCCTGGATTAGACCTGGATTAGACCTGGATTAGTCCTGGTTTAGACCTGGTTTAGTCCTGGTTTAGTCCTGGTCTAGGCCTGGATTAGTCCAGGTTTAGTCCTGGTTTAGTCCTGGTTTAGACCTGGATTAGTCCTGGTTTAGACCTGGATTAGTGCCGGTTTAGACCTGGTTTAGTCCTGGTTTAGTCCTGGTTTAGTCCTGGTTTAGCCCTGGTTTAGTCCTAGTTTAGTCCTGGTTTAGTCCTAGTTTAGTCCTGCTTTAGACCTGGTTTAGTCCTGGTTTAGTCCTGGTTTAGTCCTGGTTTAGTGCTGGTTTAGGCCCGGTTTAGTCCTGGTTTAGTCCTGGTTTAGTCCTGGTTTAGTCCTGGTTTAGTCCTGGTTTAGGCCCGGTTTAGTCCTGGTTTAGTCCTGGTTTAGTCCTGGTTTAGTCCTGGTTTAGTCCTGGTTTAGTCCTGGTTTAGTCCTAGTTTAGTCCTGCTTTAGACCTGGTTTAGTCCTGGTTTAGTCCTGGTTTAGTCCTGGTTTAGTCCTGGTTTAGGCCCGGTTTAGTCCTGGTTTAGTCCTGGTTTAGTCCTGGTTTAGTCCTGGTTTAGTCCTGGTTTAGTCCTGGTTTAACTCCTGGACTTCACTGTGACTCGGACACTCAGAGCTGAAGTGTTTTGCTCAGTGACACAAGTACAGACCCTGAACCAGGAGCCTGTGGATCAGTGGACCTGAGGCTCCTCTGCACCTGCCAGACTCACCTGACAGTGAGTCCCCTGTGCGCCCCGAGAGCCCCGAGGGCCCCAAGAGCCCCGAGAGCCCAGAGAACCCCGAGAGCCCCGAGAGCACCGAGAGCCCCGAGAGCCCCGAGAGCCCCGAGAGCCCCGAGAGCACCGAGAGCCCCGAGAGCCCCGAGAGCCCCGAGAGCCCCGAGAGCCCCGAGAGCCCCGAGAGCACCGAGAGCCCCGAGAGCACCGAGAGCCCCGAGAGCCCCCTAAACCATAGCCATAACCATGACCCTGAGCCTAACCCCTAAACCCTAAACCCTAAACCCTAACCCCTGAACCCTAAACCATAGCCATAACCCTGAGCCTAAACTCTGCGTGATGCTGCAGCTCTGATCCGCACAAACCTGCAGCGCGCGGCACAAACTCACCACAAACTCAGACTCAGACTCAGACTCAGACTCAGACTCGGACTCACCCCGTTCGGCTCCGCGGAGGTTCGGACGCGCCCGGAGCGGGGCGGGGCGGGTCCTGTCCGGGTTCGGCTCGGTTTGGCCCGGGTTAGTCCTGGTTTAGTCCGGGTTTAGTCCGGGTTTAGTCCGGGCTGTTCGTGGATCCTGAGCCGGACTTTCTCTGACAGATTTTTCGGGAGGAGACGCGAGTCAAGCGAGACTCCGTGAGCCCAGGGCGCACTTCCGCTTTCACAATAAGAGACCGCGGGAAACTTTTGCGCTTCCGGTTTAGCATAAAGTAAAAGAAGAACTTTAACTTTAAAAACGATATTAAGAAAAGCTGGTGGACATGGTTATGAGAAACACTTCAGTCCCACTTTATTTAACTTTTATTACCTACTTTTTTACTCATTACTTGAACCATGTGTAGATTACATTAATGCCCCACTGTGGAACATTCTATTTTATTGATCTAAAACAGAAAACATTAGACTCATAGAGAAAAGATGCTCTGGGCCAGATTTAGCCACAAGCTCCTTTCCATCTGCAGTCCAGAGACAAAATACTTTAATAAAACTAGAGTCAAGACACATTTATTTGCATTTAAAAACAACCACACAACAGTAAAGTCCAAAACACCATAACATCTCCATGGAGACAAGCAGGTGACATTCGACCAAAAAGATTACGTAGTGGTTCTTTAATCTCACTTTGAGACGAGGATCGGATCAAATCCAGAGACGTTCAGTCATGAGAAGATTTATGCAACACCTCATTTAATTTAACTGGACCAAACCATAAAAACCATTAAAACCGTTGAAGGAGCCGAGGCTGAAGCGCTGAACACGGGTTTGTTCAGTCCAGATTTCACAGGGCAGGACTCCCTTGAAAAAGAGATTAGATTATTAGGACTATCCTGGGTAAATAAGGGTAAACAAACAAAAAACAGGGATAAAAGGGTCCATCACCGGCAGATTTTGTTGCTTTTTGTTCCCACGGTGACTCTCCATGTGTCTGTCTTACATTAATTAAGTTTTGCAGCTACATAAACATCTAAACACGTGTGCTGTAGTTTGTATTTATATTATGGACACACAGGAACTTTGTGTTGGGATAAAATGACAGTTTTACTCTTGTAGTGGTGAATGTGAAAGTGAAAACAGCTTCATGTCAACAATAAGAAATGATCTGAACATTTGTGTTTCTCACAGATTCAGATGTGGTTTTGATTTTCAATTTTCTCCTTTTTTGTCCTTTGAAAATCCCAGATTATTTTATTATTTCATGTTTCGTCCTTCACGTTCACGTCACGTTATAAATCAGATATTTAAATTTGTCTTACATGAGCTGTAGTTTTTCCAGTTGTGCTTCAATAATTTATTGGAGCACTACTTCTACTTTTACTTGAGTACGAATATTTTGAAGTAACAATACTTTTACTTTTACTCCAGACACACTGAGTTTGGTTCTGCTGTTTCCTCTTTTACTCTTTTGTCTGGATTTAGTCCTGGTCTTAGTCCTGGCCTCAGTCCTGGTCTCAGTCCTGGTCTTAGTCCTGGTCTCAGTCCTGGTCTCAGTCCTGGTCTTAGTCCTGGTCTTAGTCCTGGTCTTAGTCCTGGTCTTGGTCCTGGTCCTAGTCTTAGTCCTGGTCCTAGTCTTAGTCCTGGTCCTGGTCTTAGTCCGGGTCTTAGTCCTGGTCCTGGTCCGGGTCTTAGTCCTGGTCTTAGTCCTGGTCCTGGTCTTAGTCCTGGTCCTGGTCTCCGTGGGGTTTCCTCTGGTGAAGGGTCGGCCGCCCTCACTTCCTGTTTCCTCTTGTCTCATTGTTCCAGACACTTCCTGCTTCCTGTGGCCCGTCTTCCTCAAGAGGCGGAGGAAACCAGGCCACATCCTCCAGAACCTCCAGAACCTCCAGAACCACAGAACCTCCAGAACCACAGAACCTCCAGAACCTCCAGAACCACAGAACCTCCAGAACCTACAGAACCTCCACATCCTCCAGAACCTCCAGAAACTCCACATCCTCCAGAACCTCCAGAACCTCCAGATCCACAGAACCTCCAGAACCTGCAGAACCTCCAGAACCTCCACCTGAAGATCCAGAGAACCTCCAGAACCTCCACCTGAGCAAAACCACCAGAACCACCACCTGAAGAGCCAGAGAACCTCCAGAACTTCCACCTGAAGAGCCAAAGAACCTCCAGAACCTCCACCTGAGCAGAACCAGGCCTTCAGAACCACCACAGAACCTCCAGTACCTCCACCTGAGCAGAACCAGGGATGAAGAACCACCAGAGGAACCTCCACCTGAAGAGCCAGAGAACCTCCAGAACCTCCACCTGAGCAGAACCAGGCCTTCGGAACCACCACAGAACCTCCAGTACCTCCACCTAACCAGAACAACCAGAACTTTCACCTGAAGAGCCACAGAACCTCCAGAACCTCCATCTGAAGAGCCAGAGAACCTCCAGAACCTCCAGAACCACCACCTGACCAGAACCACCAGAACCTCCAGAACCTCCACCTGACCAGAACCCCCAGAACCTCCACCTGAGCAGAACCAGGTCTAAAGAACCCCAGAACCTCAGTCTGAAGAACTACAAAACCACCATCAAAGAAGAACCTCCAGAACCTCCACCTGAACAGAACCTGCAGAACCTCCACCTGAGCAGAACCAGGTCTAAAGAACCCCAGAACCTCAGTCTGAAGAACTACAAAACTACCATCAAAGAAGAACCTCCAGAACCAGAGATGAAGAACCACCAGAAGAACCTCCACCTGAACCGACAGCACAGAGACAATTTACTCACCATGAACTCACCATGAACCTCATTTAACAAAATAAATGTGGTGTTGTTTCTTTGTGTTCATCTCAACATAATTTATCAGAACTTTGGTGTAATTCAGACCCGTTTTGGCGTTTGTTTAGTGCAGGTTTAGAGCAGATTCAGCCCTCGTTTGGATCTGTATTCGAGGTGATTCACACACGTCTCAGCTCCTGTTCTTAGTTGTTTTGCTGTTTAAGCTGCGTCTCAAAAACAGCTCGAAACTATTGATCCTGGTTCATGTTTTGTGCCAGTTTAAGTCCTTCTTCAGTTTTTGGGCGTTATAACAGATGTAGAAAATGTCGTGGAAACTTCATATCAGTTACGTGTGGACAAAAGCCTCTAAACGTGGGAATGAAGCAGAGCGCAGAGTGTTTCTGTCCAATTCATTTATGTCTGATTTAAATTATTGTGTTGAAGTTTGGGGAAACAGCTTTAGACTCTAACCCTGAATCTCACTGCAGAACAGAGACGTGAGGATCATCATGAGGTTCACGATCTGCATCCAACAAACCCACTGTTTCTAAAATCATCAGACTTTTCCTTTGTTTTTGGTTTACAGTGAAATCCCTGAAGTATCAGATTTATTTGTACAATTATTCTACAATCCAATACTGAACTATAATAAAACCAAAGATCAAAACCTGTTTTCAGCCCAAGCATTTGTTTAAGAGATAAAAATAGAAATGTTTTCTTACAAATAACTCTGATAGTTTTTAAAAATAGTAAAATATCCATCCATCTTCTCCCCCTTAATCCCTCTGGGTCGTGGGGGCAGTTTGCTGCACCTGACCCCCTATGAACCCCTCTGCAGGTGGAGCCACAAGAGGGTGGACGTCATGGTCCTTGATGTTAGTTCAGGTGCTGCATGTTTTGGGAAACCGGAGCACCCGGAAGAAACCCATCCAGACACGGGGAGAACATGCAAACTCCACACAGAAAGGCCCAGGTGACCCGGGGATCGAACCCGCAACTTTCTTGCTGTGAGGCCTGAGTGTTGCCACTCAGCCACTGTGCCGTTTTTAAAAATAGTGTAAAATAATCATTTTAATAGTGAACAGGAGGTTGGACATTGTGCCTCAGGCGTATTTCAGTCCCTCTGACTGAGTACTGAAGCTGTGGTGCAGCGTCTTTTTCTACTGAAGCTGTGGTGCAGTGTCTTTTTCTACTGAAGCTGTGGTGCAGCGTCTTTTTCTACTGAAGCTGTGGTGCAGCGTCTTTTTCTACTGAAGCTGTGGTGCAGCGTCTTTTTCTACTGAAGCTGTGGTGCAGCGTCTTTTTCTACTGAAGCTGTGGCGCAGCGTCTTTTTCTACTGAAGCTGTGGCGCAGCGTCTTTTTCTACTGAAGCTGTGGTGCAGACGTCTTTTTCTACTGAAGCTGTGGCGCAGCGTCTTTTTACTGAAGCTGTGGTGCAGCGTCTTTTTCTACTGAAGCTGTGGTGCAGCGTCTTTTTCTACTGAAGCTGTGGTGCAGCGTCTTTTTCTACTGAAGCTGTGGTGCAGCGTCTTTTTCTACTGAAGCTGTGGTGCAGACGTCTTTTTCTACTGAAACTGTGGTGCAGCGTCTTTTTCTACTGAAGCTGTGGTGCAGCGTCTTTTTCTACTGAAGCTGTGGTGCAGAGTCTTTTTCTACTGAAGCTGTGGTGCAGCGTCTTTTTCTACTGAAGCTGTGGTGCAGCGTCTTTTTCTACTGAAGCTGTGGTGCAGCGTCTTTTTCTACTGAAGCTGTGGTGCAGCGTCTTTTTCTACTGAAGCTGTGGCGCAGCGTCTTTTTCTACTGAAGCTGTGGTGCAGACGTCTTTTTCTACTGAAGCTGTGGTGCAGCGTCTTTTTCTACTGAAGCTGTGGTGCAGCGTCTTTTTCTACTGAAGCTGTGGTGCAGCGTCTTTTTCTACTGAAGCTGTGGTGCAGACGTCTTTTTCTACTGAAGCTGTGGTGCAGACGTCTTTTTCTACTGAAGCTGTGGTGCAGCGTCTTTTTCTACTGAAGCTGTGGTGCAGCGTCTTTTTCTACTGAAGCTGTGGTGCAGCGTCTTTTTCTACTGAAGCTGTGGCGCAGCGTCTTTTTCTACTGAAGCTGTGGTGCAGACGTCTTTTTCTACTGAAGCTGTGGCGCAGCGTCTTTTTCTACTGAAGCTGTGGTGCAGCGTCTTTTTCTACTGAAGCTGTGGTGCAGACGTCTTTTTCTACTGAAACTGTGATGCAGCGTCTTTTTCTACTGAAGCTGTGGTGCAGCGTCTTTTTCTACTGAAGCTGTGGTGCAGAGTCTTTTTCTACTGAAGCTGTGGTGCAGCGTCTTTTTCTACTGAAGCTGTGGTGCAGACGTCTTTTTCTACTGAAGCTGTGGTGCAGCGTCTTTTTCTACTGAAGCTGTGGTGCAGCGTCTTTTTCTACTGAAGCTGTGGTGCAGAGTCTTTTTCTACTGAAGCTGTGGTGCAGCGTCTTTTTCTACTGAAGCTGTGGTGCAGCGTCTTTTTCTACTGAAGCTGTGGTGCAGACGTCTTTTTCTACTGAAGCTGTGGCGCAGCGTCTTTTTCTACTGAAGCTGTGGTGCAGACGTCTTTTTCTACTGAAGCTGTGGCGCAGCGTCTTTTTCTACTGAAGCTGTGGTGCAGACGTCTTTTTCTACTGAAGCTGTGGTGCAGCGTCTTTTTCTACTGAAGCTGTGGTGCAGCGTCTTTTTCTACTGAAGCTGTGGAGCAGCGTCTTTTTCTACTGAAGCTGTGGTGCAGACGTCTTTTTCTACTGAAGCTGTGGTGCAGCGTCTTTTTCTACTGAAGCTGTGGTGCAGCGTCTTTTTCTACTGAAGCTGTGGTGCAGACGTCTTTTTCTACTGAAGCTGTGGTGCAGCGTCTTTTTCTACTGAAGCTGTGGTGCAGACGTCTTTTTCTACTGAAGCTGTGGTGCAGCGTCTTTTTCTACTGAAGCTGTGGTGCAGCGTCTTTTTCTACTGAAGCTGTGGTGCAGCGTCTTTTTCTACTGAAGCTGTGGTGCAGCGTCTTTTTCTACTGAAGCTGTGGTGCAGACGTCTTTTTCTACTGAAGCTGTGGCGCAGCGTCTTTTTACTGAAGCTGTGGTGCAGCGTCTTTTTCTACTGAAGCTGTGGTGCAGCGTCTTTTTCTACTGAAGCTGTGGTGCAGCGTCTTTTTCTACTGAAGCTGTGGTGCAGGCGTCTTTTTCTACTGAAGCTGTGGTGCAGACGTCTTTTTCTACTGAAGCTGTGGTGCAGCGTCTTTTTCTACTGAAGCTGTGGTGCAGACGTCTTTTTCTACTGAAGCTGTGGTGCAGCGTCTTTTTCTACTGAAGCTGTGGTGCAGACGTCTTTTTCTACTGAAGCTGTGGCGCAGCGTCTTTTTCTACTGAAGCTGTGGTGCAGACGTCTTTTTCTACTGAAGCTGTGGCGCAGCGTCTTTTTCTACTGAAGCTGTGGTGCAGACGTCTTTTTCTACTGAAGCTGTGGTGCAGCGTCTTTTTCTACTGAAGCTGTGGTGCAGCGTCTTTTTCTACTGAAGCTGTGGAGCAGCATCTTTTTCTACTGAAGCTGTGGTGCAGACGTCTTTTTCTACTGAAGCTGTGGTGCAGCGTCTTTTTCTACTGAAGCTGTGGTGCAGCGTCTTTTTCTACTGAAGCTGTGGTGCAGGCGTCTTTTTCTACTGAAGCTGTGGTGCAGCGTCTTTTTCTACTGAAGCTGTGGTGCAGACGTCTTTTTCTACTGAAGCTGTGGTGCAGCGTCTTTTTCTACTGAAGCTGTGGTGCAGCGTCTTTTTCTACTGAAGCTGTGGTGCAGCGTCTTTTTCTACTGAAGCTGTGGCGCAGCGTCTTTTTCTACTGAAGCTGTGGTGCACACGTAATTTTCTACTGAAGCTGTGGTGCAGACGTCTTTTTCTACTGAAGCTGTTGCGCAGGCGTCTTTTTCTACTGAAGCTGTGGCGCAGCCAGTCTTTTCTACTGAAGCTGTGGTGCAGCGTCTTTTCTACTGAAGCTGTGGTGCCGCGTCTTTTTCTACAGAAGCTGTGGTGCAGCGTCTTTTTCTACTGAAGCTGTGGTGCAGACGTCTTTTTCTACTGAAACTGTGGTGCAGCGTCTTTTTCTACTGAAGCTGTGGTGCAGCGTCTTTTTCTACTGAAGCTGTGGTGCAGAGTCTTTTTCTACTGAAGCTGTGGTGCAGCGTCTTTTTCTACTGAAGCTGTGGCGCAGCGTCTTTTTCTACTGAAGCTGTGGTGCAGACGTCTTTTTCTACTGAAGCTGTGGCGCAGCGTCTTTTTCTACTGAAGCTGTGGTGCAGACGTCTTTTTCTACTGAAGCTGTGGTGCAGCGTCTTTTTCTACTGAAGCTGTGGTGCAGCGTCTTTTTCTACTGAAGCTGTGGTGCAGACGTCTTTTTCTACTGAAACTGTGGTGCAGCGTCTTTTTCTACTGAAGCTGTGGTGCAGCGTCTTTTTCTACTGAAGCTGTGGTGCAGCGTCTTTTTCTACTGAAGCTGTGGTGCAGACGTCTTTTTCTACTGAAGCTGTGGTGCAGACGTCTTTTTCTACTGAAGCTGTGGTGCAGCGTCTTTTTCTACTGAAGCTGTGGTGCAGCGTCTTTTTCTACTGAAGCTGTGGTGCAGCGTCTTTTTACTGAAGCAGTGGCGAAGCGTCTTTGTCTACTGAAGCTGTGGTGCAGAGCGTCTTTTCTACTGAAGCTGTGTCGCCGCGTCCTTTTCTCCTGAAGCTGTGGTGCAGCGTCTTTTTCTACTGAAGCTGTGGTGCAGCGTCTTTTTCTACTGAAGCTGTGGTGCAGCGTCTTTTTCTACTGAAGCTGTGGTGCAGCGTCTTTTTCTACTGAAGCTGTGGTGCAGCGTCTTTTTCTACTGAAGCTGTGGTGCAGCGTCTTTTTCTACTGAAGCTGTGGTGCAGCGTCTTTTTCTACTGAAGCTGTGGTGCAGCGTCTTTTTCTACTGAAGCTGTGGTGCAGCGTCTTTTTCTACTGAAGCTGTGGTGCAGCGTCTTTTTCTACTGAAGCTGTGGTGCAGCGTCTTTTTCTACTGAAGCTGTGGTGCAGCGTCTTTTTCTACTGAAGCTGTGGTGCAGCGTCTTTTTCTACTGAAGCTGTGGTGCAGACGTCTTTTTCTACTGAAGCTGTGGTGCAGCGTCTTTTTCTACTGAAGCTGTGGTGCAGGCGTCTTTTTCTACTGAAGCTGTGGTGCAGCGTCTTTTTCTACTGAAGCTGTGGTGCAGCGTCTTTTTCTACTGAAGCTGTGGTGCAGCGTCTTTTTCTACTGAAGCTGTGGTGCAGCGTCTTTTTCTACTGAAGCTGTGGAGCAGCGTCTTTTTCTACTGAAGCTGTGGTGCAGACGTCTTTTTCTACTGAAGCTGTGGTGCAGCGTCTTTTTCTACTGAAGCTGTGGTTCAGACGTCTTTTTCTACTGAAGCTGTGGTGCAGACGTCTTTTTCTACTGAAGCTGTGGCGCAGCGTCTTTTTCTACTGAAGCTGTGGTGCAGACGTCTTTTTCTACTGAAGCTGTGGCGCAGCGTCTTTTTCTACTGAAGCTGTGGTGCAGACGTCTTTTTCTACTGAAGCTGTGGTGCAGCGTCTTTTTCTACTGAAGCTGTGGTGCAGCGTCTTTTTCTACTGAAGCTGTGGTGCAGACGTCTTTTTCTACTGAAGCTGTGGTGCACAGATGAATTTATTCTGTAAAGGCGCCTACAGCCGCAGAGCTTCTACCTTCAGCAGGTCCAGAAGTTTCACTTTTTCTGTGATAGTTTCATCTTCCTCGGCCTTTTGCCTTTGTCGTGCAGAACGTTTCCTCCACATTGGGGGTTTTGTCCTGGAGAAAATTTGCAAAGGTAAATGTGTCGGGCTGAACAGAGACGAGGCAGAAACTGTGGACACTGGTCTGAGTGAAAAACCAACGTGACTTTTATCCTCTAGACGACCTCAGCCTCAGGATTCAGAACACAAGGCACTGGGGGAAAAAAGCATAAAAAAAACATCCACCAAACGGCGAAGCTGCGAAAGGTAAAGCGGCGGACACAGAGACGGTCACAGCGACGGTTCACTGTATTTCGAGCATCGTAACAAACCATTTGCACCTGCAAGAAAAAAAAAATTTAAACAAGGACCAAATGTGTTTCCACGCAGGCCTGAAAAGGAGGGAAGAAGTAAAAGTCCCACCCTTCTCCAAAATGAGAAAGAGTCTTTTTCACTTCCTGTTCGTCTTTATTCGGACTTGTCTTGTGCTGTACACTGCAAAAAAGACCAATCAAAAATAAGAAAAAAATAACAATTTGGTATTGGTATTTTTTTCTTATTTTTTGCTCGGCCTTTTTGGCAGTGTAATCGTTCAGTTTAATAGTATAATAAGTGTTGTTGTGTGAAGTCTGCTTCCTTTCAAACCTGCACATTTGCATCCTCGTCTGTGTTGTTATGTTGTTATGTGAACTGTAGCTGCAAGTTTGAAATAAATTAAGAACTAGAACTAGAACCTCGATGTGCGTCACACCTGCAGCAGCACAATAACAAACCAGCCAGAGTTTCGGTCCGACCTTAAAGCAGACGCACTGCGCTCGTGTCTGACGCCTGTGGCTCATTCTGGGATAATCTGCACTTTTTAAATCACAATCTTCATCTAAAACGACTTCATAAAAGAAACACGGCGGCAAACGTCAGATCTGACGCCGTCGTAACCGTCACCAAAACAAAGCGCCGCAGGCTGTGGGCTCCTCCGATGGAGAACTGCACACGAGCGAGAAGCAGATTTTTATTTTCACTTGTACCAAAATACTAATAATTCTACATGTGTCGCCGATTAAGAAAACAAAACTGGAGAAGGAAGTTCATTCACATGTTTGTGAGGAGGAAACACTATTACACACCCGAAAAAACAATATGTAGGTAAGTAAAACTGACCTAAGTTAAGAACATTTTACTTTATTTGAGCAGATTCGACTTGACAAGTGAAATTATCTGCTGTGGAATAAGAGTTTTTCTCTTAATAAAAGCAGCATTTGATTTTGTTTCTTATTCTAAGTGCAGCAAGATGTATTTTCATATTTTAAGCACAAAAATCTCACTGCACTGGCCGATACTTTTACTTGTCAAGTGAAATTTACTCAAATCATGATAAAAATGTCTTAATCCGAGTCATTTTAGCCTGACTAGATGTTGTTTTTTGCAGTGCAGATCATAAAACAGCCTCATATAGGCCCAAAAATGAATAAAAATTAAACTGAAAACACCAAAAATCTACTCAAGAAACTAAAGTACCCAAAAATCTCCTCGGTTACAGCAGTGTGAGGGTTTAGTCACCTCCAGCTCTGGTGCATTTAGGTCAGAAGTGAAAGACTTGATTTGATTCGTCCTGTGGAGCCAAACAAAGACCCGAAGCTCCACAACATCTTCTCAGAGACGGTGTTTTTTCCGGACTGTGTTTTCAAGGCCGACATTAAAACAGAAGCGTGTGTGCAGACTCAGGATGTGGAACTGGTTAAATCCTGATGTGAAAAGTTTCACTACTGTCGTGTTTCTAAATGTAGGAAAACGACTGAGGAAAAGGTTTAAAGTGAATGAAACTCGTGGCTCTTTCACACTCTGGGGTCTGATTAGTCAAGAAATGTTTTGTTTTTGTTTGTTTTTTTAATGTGTGAAAGAATCAGGTTCATAAGATTTAACTTCCTTTTGTTCATGCAGCAAAGACGATGCAAATAAAGGCTGGAAAAACCCCACTGCTGTGCACGGCAAAAAACAACATCTAACAAATCTAAAATGACTCAGATTAAGAAAGTTTTACCAGGATTTGAGTAAATTTCACTTGACAAGTAAAAGTATCTGCCAGTGCAGGAAGATTTTTGTACTTAAAATATGAAAATACATCTTTTACTACACTTAAAATAAGAAAAACAACTTTTCGCACTTAAAATAAGAAATAAAATCAAATGTTGCTTGAATTAAGAAAAAAAAACACTTATTCCACTGCAGATCATTTTATTTGTCAAGATGAATCTACTCAAATAAAGTAAAATGCTCTTAATTAAAAGTCATTTTCACTCACACAGATAATGTTTTTTCCACTGTGTTCATCATTATTCTGCAGTGGTGTTTTGCTCTCACTCCCCAAAATATTTTTCGGCTCAGTTTCACGTAATTACGTGAAAACTTCTAAAATTATCACATTATTTCATGATATTTTCACGTTATAACGTGTAAACGTCGTGTGGCTTTATCTGAGTTCATTATAAGATCAGCCAGAGCCAGTCACGCTTCGCCCTGTTGAGTCAACGCCAACGTGAGCCTGGCCGAGGCCGAAAATGTGGATTCTCCACTGTCAAGATTTCTTCGGGCTCGTGGTGTATCCGAAAACTGTCTCCTTCACATGGAGCAAGATCGTATAAGTGTATTTTACTGTTTCGTCCTCAAGTTACGTTAGTTTAAGGTAGATCTAGGGCTGGGCGATATGGACCAAAAAATATATCTTGATATACGATATATATCTCGATATCTTTGCAGGAAAAATAACCCCCTCCCAAACTACTGCTTCTTTAAGAGAACTTCCACTGGCACTTTACACAAAACTGCTTCAAAGTGAATAAAGTGTGTAGGATTTTTAAACCTGTATTTTGACATTCCAAACTGGAGTTCCATTCTCTTGTTTTAAAGTGATGTTTAGTCTCTGCACATTTACCAAACCAAACGCACATTGTGACAAATATGATCCTCAGTATTCAGACCTTGAGTCTGTGACAAGACCGAGTCCAAATGTGGTCGCTTTAGAGAAGGAAGTCCAGTGGTGTGGGGGTGTCTAATGAGTGGTGGGACAGGTGTGGGTCCTGCTGCGGGGCGCTCCTCATTTAAAGGGGGCGCGGGTGTGTTTTGAAGCAGAGTTTGTTCGTATGAGTGATATCGGCCACATGTGGAGCTCGTATGTTGGAGTTGTGCGCGGTCGGAGGTGTCGTGCCCAGGCACAGTTCGGTTGCGCTCGCGCTGGGCAGGTGCATTTAGAAAGTTTAACTCATCACATTACGTCTGTGTGCAGCTCCTTATTGTGGCTGCAGAAGCATCGCACAGATGCTGTTTGTTTTCCCCGTTCGCACAACGAAATATTTACTCACAAATGCGAGTGAAATAGACGCACTGTAGAGCCCTGGTCCCAGTCCTGGTTTAGTCCTGGTCCTGGTTTAGTCCGCGACCGAGCCCCGGGCTCTGCGGCCGCGTTTAGTCCTGGTTTAGTCCTAGTCCTGGTTTAGTCCGAGGCCAGCTCTGGGCTCTGCGGAGGAGCTTGGGGGACAAACGCGAGGAGGCGGAGGCGAGTGCGGCACAGAGAAGGCAAAACAAGTGAAGCGGCGAAACCAGAAGTAAACATAAACATTATAGCGATATATCGATATGTCAGAATTCATATCGAGTTTCAAAAATATTTCGATATATTTTAAATATCGAGATATCGCCCACCCCTAGGTAGAAGAATGCTCGGTAAGCAACTGCTGAGTATTAGAGTGTTGTAGCGAGTTGTTGTGGGCAGAGAGCTGCTGACAGTAGCCTCGGCTGTTTGCAGAATTACAAACGTGATAGTTTTCCTCAGAATTAGTTAAAAACAAAAGCATTAGTTTGACACATGTCAGGGTTTCGAGTTATTCATGAATAAAGACCATAAAACATATTTGAGGGTCTGTACTCTTAGACAGTGTAAGAGAAGCTACTCAAAATGTAGCATAGTTATGTAGTTATCTAAGCTGTCAGTTAGGCTCCTTCCACATCACATGGAAGGGGAGAGTTTCTCCTACCGCCTGCACCGGGGAATTGGCAAAGCTTTTGGCTGTAGGCCGTATGACTGCATGGGCACTTTCGATGGATTAGCACCAGACAGTTTGCCCGGTCAGCCCGATGTTCCCCGTAGCTCTGTTGCCTGGTACCGGTGCCTCCAATTGTGATGTCCCCTTAACACCGCGGGCGTCCTCATCCCAAGTTATTATGAACTCATCAAACAGCAGCATGTAGCCCAGTGGTCCCCGACTTTAAATTAATGATTAGATTAATGAGATTTGCCTGTCTATATCTAAGTCCTGCAGAAGATCACCTTTTAAATAGACTAAGAGCAAAGTTTGAAGAACACACAATTTCAGATAAAGTCATGAATGATTTATCTGTGGGCTAGGCCTTGTTCATTTGCAATAAGGACTAGGTCTCAGTTGATAAGGACAATGATACACACAAAGAGCTACAAACCGCCTCTCTTTGATTTCTCTGTGTGTCCATAAGTTATGTATTGAGTTGTAATGATTGTCTGTCTTGACAGATTGATGCCACAGTCCTTGATTGTATGGACGACACCACTGGGTACGTCCCAACTTATGGAGACAGGACTGCAGCAAGACGCTTCTGTTTGCAACACAGTCATGCAAAAACAAACGAATCAGCAAAACCTTCAATGCTGGAAAAAATACAAATAAAATGGCCATTGCTTTGAGCGATCATGGCACTAATAATCAGGAGACAGAAAAGACATTATGCAACACACAACAAACGGGCAGAAAAAAAGACTAGAAAAGTAAGGTGGGGATTCAAAACACAAAAACATTAGTATAACTGTAACTGTGCACAATAAAAGAACTCGGCCAGACACAACAAAAACAATGTAAAAACTTTGAATCATTACAAAACATGGGTTTCATTTATTACCTGCTTAAACAAAGTCTTATATTGTACTTTAAGGTGGAATCTCAATCAAGTGAACTGTTGTTGAAATACGGAGCTGTCTGTGCTAGATTCACATTTAAAATGATTTTATGCCAACTTCAAAGGTGCATTATCGCTGCGTACTTGGTTCAAGTGTGGAACAGGTCGGCTACAATCAGTTCTGGTTCTGACATGAGAGAGTCAACTGGTAAAAATGTAGGGATTAGAGCAGAGTGTGGATATTTGCTGGTAAACAGTCCGATGCTTCCTCTGCAGTACTGGGTGGGTGCAGGTGAGTTTCTGACATTAACAGACAGCAGATGTCTCTTCACAGGGCAGTGGTCCTCTTGGTGGGCATTCCTCTCTGCATAGTTCTACTTGTTGAGGAAGTACAGTTTTCAGGTGATGTGTCCTGCCAAACAGTTGTGGAATGCTGTACATGAGCGCTGCTCGTCCACTTGGACAAACAGCATTCCTGCTGAGGCGAATTCTGTGGCAGGTCCATAACTGAGCCACTTGCTGCAACTCCCTCTGGAAAAAACACAGAAATCAGAGTATGCAGAGACCTTCATTCAGGCCAAATGTTGATTTGGGTGCATTTCATGGAAATAAAATAATCGATAAGAAAATCATATCCTGGGGTTTCATAATTTGACAGCCTGCTGCCCACTGGTGTAGTGGCCGGTGTTGGGAGTAACAGGTAATAAAAGTAACTAAACTCTGTAATGCAGTGCTTTTTGCTGTAACGCAGTAATGTAATAAGGCATTACAGGGGGAAAAACTGAAATATTTTACTACTTTAATGTTTAGAACTGGTTTAGTCCTGGTTTAGTCCTGGTTTAGTCCTGGTTCAGTCCTGGTTTAGTCCTGGTTCAGTCCTGGTTCAGTCCTGGTTCAGTCCTGGTTTAGTCCTGGTTTAGTCCTGGTTCACTTCTGGCTTAGACCTGGTTTAGTCCTGGTTTAGTCCTGGTTTAGTCCTGGTTTAGTCCTGGTTTAGTCCTGGTTCAGACCTGGTTCAGTCCTGGTTCAGTCCTGGTTCAGTCCTGGTTCAGTCCTGGTTCAGTCCTGGTTCAGTCCTGGTTTAGTCCTGGTT
The DNA here is from genome assembly GCA_034769755.1 of Odontamblyopus lacepedii. Taxonomy (NCBI): domain Eukaryota; kingdom Metazoa; phylum Chordata; class Actinopteri; order Gobiiformes; family Gobiidae; genus Odontamblyopus; species Odontamblyopus lacepedii. The sequence goes on from CM068346.1 coordinate 44,792,896, forward strand.
TAGTCCTGGTTCAGTTCTGGCTTAGACCTGGTTTAGTCCTGGTTTAGTCCTGGTTTAGTCCTGGTTTAGTCCTGGTTTAGTCCTGGTTCAGACCTTGTTCAGTCCTGGTTCAGTCCTGGTTCAGTCCTGGTTCAGTCCTGGTTCAGACCTGGTTTAGTCCTGGTTTAGTCCTGGTTCAGTCCTGGTTCAGTCCTGGTTTAGTCCTGGTTCAGACCTGGTTCAGTCCTGGTTTAGTCCTGGTTCAGTCCTGGTTTAGTCCTGGTTTAGTCCTGGTTCAGTCCTGGTTTAGTCCTGGTTCAGTCCTGGTTTAGTCCTGGTTCAGACCTGGATCCTCATGTCTCAGGTCACTATAGGACAGAACTGCAGGTATCCTGAGCCTCTGCACTTTGTTTTCACCTGTTATTTAACGCTATGGCTCAGAAATAAATCTGTGGCGCTTTATTTAACGACCAGTGAGCAGTGAGAGGGTTGAGTCAAAGCGACACAAAGTTTTAGACGTTTTGGGGGAATGTGGCTGGTTTTATTTCACTGCACACAGGAGTCGCTCAGTTTGTGAGACGGTGTTCAATCAAATGGTGACGTAAGGACCTGAGGAAACATAACTGTAGCAGCTCCCCCGAGCGCAGGTTTTGGACTTAAAGACTGTTTAAAAGCAGAGAGGAAGATTTACGCCTCCCTCAGTTATTTCCAGGCAAGTGAACTGAATAAGATTTTTGCCTAGAAAATCTCCGGAGAAATGGTCCTCGTCTTTGAGATCTTCATCCAGAACTGTGCGTGGTGTGTTCTGAGGAATCCACCAGTGTTCAGTTCTTTGATTATGGTAACTTGACCCAGTTCTGTAGCATCTTTTGGAAAACACATCATCATCGTGGGCGTCTCTTAGAAACCGCTGCAGTTGCTCCAGTTGCTCCAGTGCACTGTTCTCTGTGCCCAGATCTGACCGAACACGTGAAGGAGCCTCTGCTGCCAACTCCATCAATGAAATACCAGCAGTGACTTTAGGGCTGCTGTTGGTGGAGCAGGTGTGAAGCCAAATGATCATCGAGAATCCACTGCTCCAGTGATGCCTCTGCCATACGGTTTCAACGTGTCACAGGAGTCCACAAGCCACAAGAAGTTTGGGCCTGAGTTTCTGTACAGACGTCCTAACCTCAGCTGCGCTTCTTCAGGGTCGAGAATCTTCAGCAGAACACGAACCGTGAACTGAGTCACCTCCAGTCCAGCCTGGATGCTTTTCAAATGCATAAATCTGTAACCAACATGTCGTACTGGTTTATTTGCTCCTGCAGGAAGTCAGACTGGACTTTCCGCCTGAACCTCGGCCATGTCAATCGTCTCCGTAGCGTTGCTATAATTATGTGAATTCCATCCATCCTTAGAAAGGTTAATATTTCCCACTGCCTCAAACCAAGTAGGAAATAAAAGCAGATAGAGACGTCCATCATTCCCTGAGGCTGTGGCTGATCTTAGAATGAACTCGGATAAAACCACACTGACGTTTTCACGTTATAACGTGAAAATATCACGTTAAAACGTGAAAGTTTTCACGTAATTATGTGAAACTGAGCCGAAAAATATTTTGGGGACTGAGAGCCAAACACCAGCGTATTATTCTTATTATTCCACCAAATACTGAGTTCTGAACTCTTGCTCAGTTCAAACATCAGTGTTGTGCTGTTTTAAATGAAGATCTTGTTTTCTTCACATTATTTCAGGTCTGAAAATAGTACGGCCTGAATTTTCTGCAAATAAAAGCTCTAAATGACAAGATTTTTATTTGGAATTTGGGAAAAAAGTTGTCAGTCGTTTATAGAATGAAACAAAAACAAACACAGACGATAAGATCAGAGGAAAGGATCGTTTTTCAGTGTCTCTTATGTTTTTCAGAGCTGTTTTTATGTTAATTAACAGATTTTTATGGTTCTCTTTAAATTCATTAACAGTAAAATAAACCCTGCCCCATCACATGTGTCCAGCAGAGGGCGCCGCTGCACTGCCCCGGGTTTTATTCCACTGCACATTTCTGCTGGTTTCATGGTTTTTGTGATTAAAATTAAAAGACGTGTTTTAAAGGAACTGTCGGTGTTAAAGTGTTAAATTCTGCACCAAACCGACGACTGTGACGTTTTATCCACATTATAAAGTCGTTTCCTCGTTGAGAACAGAGCTGCAGCCGTGTTTCGTTTCATTCTGTCTGCGTCTCCAGAGCTCAAAATGCTGCGTTCCACCCGGTGATGTCATGAAGTGGAAGTTTTCAGACAAGGAAACAACATCATAACAGATCTAAAAAATAGTGTAATCTGGGGTAATCTGGGGTAATCTGGGATTCCCAGGTTTATTTATGTGTTTATTCTGCACGTGTAGAACAGAACTATAAAAAGACACTAGATTAAAAAGTTGGTGCAGAAAGAGTCAAAAACCCCAAATGGTGAAATATTAAAGCCTCACGAAGACTTTAAAACTGAACATTTTCACTGCACATTAATAAAAAACACATTTACAGACTTTAGATTAAATATATGTGATTAAAACACAACGAAACTTCCACAACGGAAAGATTCTCAAACACGATCATGAAATAAATATATTTATAAAGAAGCTTAAAGACGTGAGTGTGATTCAATGTGTTTGTGCAGAAACTTTTATTTTATGAACATGTAACAGTAATAATATAGAATTAATAAAGTTCATGTTTTAAGTAATTCACAAAATCCATAAAGAACATTGCCATGGACGCGTACAGAATGAAATAAAAGGATAACTCACTGTTTAGAATTAAAATCATGTGTAAATACAAATATTCATATATAAATATTACTGAAGGGAAAGTGGAGCATCAGGAGTTCTGCTCCGGGTTTAGTTCCAGATTCTGTCTTTAATGTTCTGAAACAGCAGATTTGGATTTGCGTCTGAAATAAACTGTTTAAATCTGAAATATTTCCTCAAACTGTTTAAACGACGTTTCTGACGCGTCACTAAACAGATGGAAACTGCTCCAGTGAAGCTCTGTTCTGGGTTTAAAGTAAAATGTGAAATGTTCGGAGTTGAATTATGAAGAATTTTATCCGTAAAAAACAAATGTGGAGAATATGAAACTCATAAATATGAAGACGGTTCAGTTTGGTGAATAAATGAGCAGACGACAAACTAAATGTTTTTGGTGAGAGTCGCTGGGTTCAGGAGGATCTGAACGTGTCTCCCTGAACCCATCAGTGCTAGTGCAGCCTCTGCAGCTCAGGGAGTCTGCAGGTTCTGTCCCTGTCTGTGGGGAAGGATCTGGAGACACAGGGTCAGAGGTCAGGCTCGTTTTCCACTGTTACTGACAGTTCCTTTAAAGCTGCACAGTGCAACTTTTCTGGTGGAGGGTCCGGTACCTGCTTGTCTCCATGGAGATGTTATACACTGAAAAAAAGGATTTTCTAGCATAGTTAAACTGTAAGAACTGTCAAAATTAAGATTTTTTTACTTAATAAGATGAGATTTTTTTACTTGTTTCCAGATATTCATCCTGATTTCTCTTATCTCGATATTACAACTTATTCTAAGCACTTTTTATCTGAACTCAGTCCAGGTTAAGCCTCTTTAACTTCCTGCTCAAACCAATAAGGTGAAAAATCTGTCCATAAATACTTGAAACTCGTGTTTTCTGGCAAGATTTTTCCCCTTATTGGTTAGTAGTAATCATAGTCATAGTAGTAGTAGTAGCAGTAGTAGTAGTAGTAGTAGTAGTAGTAGTAGTAGTAGTAGTAGTAGTAGTAGTAGTAGTAGTAGTAGTAGTAGCAGTAGCAGTAGCAGTAGTAGTAGTAGTAGCAGTAGTAGTAGTAGTAGTAGTAGTAGTAGTAGTAGCAGTAGCAGTAGTAGTAGTAGTAGTAGTAGTAGTAGTAGTAGCAGTAGTAGTAGCAGTAGTAGTAGTAGTAGCAGTAATCATAGTAATAGTAGTTGTAGTTATTGTAGTTCCTGTTGTTGTAGTTTTGTTGGAGTGAGTGCACTTCTTGTCTCCTCAGCTTCCTTGTCTTCTTTCCTATCCCCTTGAGGATTGTCTCTTGTGTCCTTTTGTGTCGTGCCCCCTCGTCCCGCCCCCTGCAGTAATAGTAGTGGTAATAGTACTCGTAGTACTCGTAGTACTCTGTCGCAGTAGTTGTCGTCAGAGTTCTGCTGTTTGATTAGTTCTCCTCCCCTCCAGATGGAGCGGCTATTTCCATCCCAAAGAGCAAAGAGTCTGACCCTAAACCAGGACTAAACCAGGACTAAACCAGGACTAAACCAGGACTGAACCAGGACTAAACCAGGACTGAACCAGGACTGAACCAGGACTAAACCAGGACTAAACCAGGACTAAACCAGGACTGAACCAGGACTGAACCAGGACTGAACCAGGACTAAACCAGGACTGAACCAGGACTGAACCAGGACTAAACCAGGACTAAACCAGGACTGAACCAGGACTGAACCAGGACTAAACCAGAACTAAACCAGGACTGAACCAGGACTGAACCAGGACTGAACCAGGACTAAACCAGGACTAAACCAGGACTGAACCAGGACTAAACCAGGACTAAACCAGGACTGAACCAGGACTGAACCAGGACTAAACCAGGACTGAACCAGGACTGAACCAGGACTAAACCAGGACTGAACCAGGACTAAACCAGGACTAAACCAGGACTGAACCAGGACTGAACCAGGACTGAACCAGGACTAAACCAGGACTAAACCAGGACTGAACCAGGACTAAACCAGGACTAAACCAGGACTGAACCAGGACTGAACCAGGACTAAACCAGGACTGAACCAGGACTGAACCAGGACTGAACCAGGACTAAACCAGGACTAAACCAGGACTGAACCAGGACTGAACCAGGACTAAACCAGGACTAAACCAGGACTAAACCAGGACTGAACCAGGACTGAACCAGGACTAAACCAGGACTGAACCAGGACTGAACCAGGACTAAACCAGGACTAAACCAGGACTGAACCAGGACTGAACCAGGACTAAACCAGAACTAAACCAGGACTGAACCAGGACTGAACCAGGACTGAACCAGGACTAAACCAGGACTAAACCAGGACTGAACCAGGACTAAACCAGGACTAAACCAGGACTGAACCAGGACTGAACCAGGACTAAACCAGGACTGAACCAGGACTGAACCAGGACTGAACCAGGACTAAACCAGGACTAAACCAGGACTGAACCAGGACTGAACCAGGACTAAACCAGGACTAAACCAGGACTAAACCAGGACTGAACCAGGACTGAACCAGGACTAAACCAGGACTGAACCAGGACTAAACCAGGACTGAACCAGGACTGAACCAGGACTAAACCAGGACTAAACCAGGACTGAACCAGGACTGAACCAGGACTAAACCAGGACTAAACCAGGACTGAACCAGGACTGAACCAGGACTGAACCAGGACTGAACCAGGACTAAACCAGGACTAAACCAGGACTGAACCAGGACTGAACCAGGACTAAACCAGGACTAAACCAGGACTGAACCAGGACTGAACCAGGACTGAACCAGGACTGAACCAGGACTGAACCAGGACTAAACCAGGACTAAACCAGGACTGAACCAGGACTAAACCAGGACTAAACCAGGACTGAACCAGGACTGAACCAGGACTAAACCATGACTAAACCAGGACTGAACCAGGACTGAACCAGGACTAAACCTGGACTGAATTAGTCCTGGTTTAGTCTAGATTTACCCCTGAAGATCTGAGGGCAGTTTTAGTACATTTCTCCTCTCCTGGATTTTGTTCTTAATGTCACTTTTCAAACTGCCCCTTTTACCCCTAATGAAGTGTTCTACCTCCTTTTGTTCAGTCCAACCTGTTATTTCACAATCTGCTGCTGTAGTTGTGTCATGAGGCTGTGAGAAAAGCTACAGGACCAGAAATAGAGATGAAAAAAAAAAAACTGAAAATAAAATTCACTCTTTTATACAAAACCCACAGCAAACATGTAGAAACAACTTTTTGGACATAAAAAATGCTTAATTTAGGGCCTGAGCTACAAAAATGCAAAATCTCAAGTCTGTAAGTAAATTAAAAATCTCCTTATTGCCCTAAAAACAAAAAAAGTGCAGTGGCTCCATGACTTTCCTGGTCCAGTCCTGGAAACAGCTCCTGTCAGGTCCAGGGCCAGAGCCACAGCACTTCTGCATTTCCAGGGTGGAAATTACATTTGGATTTGTTCATTTGGACTGAAATAAACCTTTAAATAAAAATAGAAAGAGATGCACAATTACACACACCAAGATGTGTCATTTTCCATGTGTGTGAGAATTAACTCCACTTAGAGCGACTTTTTCCCTCGTTCTAAACACACACAGTCAGAGGAGTCGACCATCTTGACTCACTTCACTCTTTGGCAAAGTTTGGCTCGATCAAAATGGACGGAGCGCATGAGTTTGGGGAAAACAAAGTTCCTGTTGGACACTCGTTTTGCTCCCGTCATCACACAGCGTGAGTGTGACGTAGGATAAAGCCGCAGAAATGTACGGAAACCTCTATGTCTGCACTTTCAGAGGGGAAAAGGACGTTTCTGTCTGTTACACTTAGAAAGTTCTGCGCGGTTATAGAAACATGTTCCTCTGTATCGTGTACAATGTCATAGAGTCTTCGAGGGTCTCTGGACCTCGTCTCTGGACCTCGTCTCTGGAGCTCATCTCTGGGCTCGTCTCTGGGCCTCGGGGTTCTGGGGACGTCCTTAAATCACAGAGAGCAAACACTGGGACAGGACGTACCCACAATGCCCTGCTGCAGCTTTCACCCGGACATTAAAGATTTCCTCCTGCACAAAGGCCCCGGGGCCGACGTTTAGAGCCGACAAAGTGGACAAAGCAGAGACAAAGTGGACAAAGCAGAGACACTGATCAAGTGGACAGCACAGACGTGTCTCACACACGGGGACAGAGTCCTGCTTTAGACCCGGGTTAGACCGGTTTGGCCCTGGATTTAGACCGGTTTAAAGGCCCATATTAGTCTGTTTTCTAAGACTAAACTAGGACTAAACCAGGACTAAATCCAGCCTTAAATCAGGTCTAAACTAAGGCCCAGTGTAAACCAAGGAGTACAGGTCTAAACCTGGTCTAAACCAGGTCTAAACCAGGACTAAACTAAAGTATAAATCAGGTCTAAACCAGGTCTAAACCAGGTCTAAACCGGGTCTAAACCCGGTCTAAACCCGGTCTAAACCCGGTCTAAACCAGGTCTAAACCCGGTCTAAACCGGGTCTAAACCCGGTCTAAACCCGGTCTAAACCCGGTCTAAACCGGGTCTAAACCCGGTCTAAACCGGGTCTAAACCCGGTCTAAACCCGGTCTAAACCCGGTCTAAACCCGGTCTAAACCGGGTCTAAACCGGGTCTAAACCGGGTCTAAACCCGGTCTAAACCCGGTCTAAACCCGGTCTAAACCGGGTCTAAACCCGGTCTAAACCAGTCTAAACCCGGTCTAAACCCGGTCTAAACCAGGTCTAAACCCGGTCTAAACCGGGTCTAAACCCGGTCTAAACCCGGTCTAAACCCGGTCTAAACCGGGTCTAAACCGGGTCTAAACCCGGTCTAAACCAGGTCTAAACCCGGTCTAAACCAGGTCTAAAGCCGGTCTACACCGGGTCCAGGTCCAGGACTGTGGATCTCCTCCTGAGTGCTGCAGAGGAAGACTTTAATTCTGTGTTTTGTGCGTCTGTTTGTCCAGGGTCATAACTCCTCCGAACGCGACGGGACCTAAACGGAGAGCCGGGTTCGTTTGGCAGTTTGGCCGTTTCCGTGGAGACAACACGCCCCAAACAGCCAATCAAAGCGCAGGACGAGCCCGAGAACAAACCAATCACAGCGCGGTGACAAAAGGAGCGAGTGGCCCCGGGTCTGACAGGACTCAGAGAAGAAAAGTGCTTTAAGTGTGAGGAAAGAGTCGACTCCACAGCCCAGAACTGCAACGTGACAAGATTTAACTCTAGTGGGAGTCAAAATATGAGGTTTAACTCTGAGAAGTTCAGTTTTATTTGAGTTATTCCAGGACCAGGACCAGACCAGGACCAGACCAGGACCAGACCAGGACCAGGACCAGACCAGGACCAGACCAGGACCAGACCAGGACCAGACCAGGACCAGACCAGACCAGGACCAGACCAGGACCAGACCAGGACCAGACCAGGACCAGACCAGACCAGGACCAGACCAGGACCAGACCAGGACCAGACCAGGACCAGGACCAGACCAGGACCAGGACCAGGACCAGACCAGGACCAGACCAGACCAGGACCAGACCAGGACCAGGACCAGGACCAGACCAGGACCAGACCAGGACCAGACCAGGACCAGGACCAGGACCAGACCAGGACCAGGACCAGGACCAGGACCAGACCAGACCAGGACCAGGACCAGACCAGACCAGGACCAGACCAGGACCAGGACCGGACCAGACCAGGACCAGGACCAGGACCAGACCAGGACCAGGACCAGACCAGGACCAGACCAGGACCAGGACCAGGACCAGACCAGACCAGACCAGACCTATATCACTTCTAACTTCTTCCTTCTAATACTAAACCAAAACTAAACCAGGACTAACCTGGGACTAAACCAGGACTAACCCAAGAGACTAAACCAGGTCTAACCTGGGACTAAACCAGGACTAACCCAAGAGACTAAACCAGGTCTAACCTGGGACTAAACCAGGACTAACCCAAGAGACTAAACCAGGTCTAACCTGGGACTAAACCAGGACTAACCCAAGAGACTAAACCAGGACTAACCCAAGAGACTAAACCAGGACTAACCCAAGAGACTAAACCAGGTCTAACCTGGGACTAAACCAGGACTAACCCAAGAGACTAAACCAGGTCTAACCTGGGACTAAACCAGGACTAACCCAAGAGACTAAACCAGGTCTAACCTGGGACTAAACCAGGACTAACCCAAGAGACTAAACCAGGACTAACCCAAGAGACTAAACCAGGACTAACCCAAGAGACTAAACCAGGTCTAACCTGGGACTAAACCAGGACTAACCCAAGAGACTAAACCAGGTCTAACCTGGGACTAAACCAGGACTAACCCAAGAGACTAAACCAGGTCTAACCTGGGACTAAACCAGGACTAACCCAAGAGACTAAACCAGGACTAACCCAAGAGACTAAACCAGGACTAACCCAAGAGACTAAACCAGGTCTAACCTGGGACTAAACCAGGACTAACCCAAGAGACTAAACCAGGTCTAACCTGGGACTAAACCAGAGCAAAACCAGGTCTAAACCAGGTCTAAACCAGGTCTAAACCGGGTCTAAACCAGGTCTAAACCAGGAGAAAACCGGGACCGGTAAATGTCTGAAAAGAATAAACTGATAAATGAACAGGTGACCTGATGAAGTGGTAGTTCTGAAATGAACAGCTCCGTTTCCCTTTGGTGGAAACTCGAGTTTCTGTGGAGAAAGTTTCTCGTCCACTGCAGACGAGTGAAACTGATGAGGGACAATAAAACACGAGTTTCTGTGGGAAATAAAGTAAAACATTTAAAGAGAAGATGTGAGTAAAACCCTCAGGCGTCCAGAATCCACCGCTCATTTCTCCTTTTCACATTTCAACAGAATTAAATAAATTAATTTGACCAAACTTTCCAAACTTCTCTCAGGTTCTTGTTGTTTTCAGATTTTTTCCCCTGACTCGACCTGAGACGCTTCATTCTGGGCTAGAGGTCGATTATTTGAAGAGAACTTGTTCAGTAAAATGCTCTCGCTGCAGGAACAGATCATTTCACCTGTTTGAACTCATTTTCTGACAGATTTCAGAGTTCAGAGTTTTTGATGCTTTGGTTTAAATTGTCGGGTTTATTTATATTAAATTGCTTAATCAAACTCAACAGAACAGAAACTCTTCCTGTGAGCGGGGCTCGCCTCTCCACAGACCTGACCTGTACTGTGGCCTGCAGGTCTCCATGGAGATTCTGAAGTTTATGGCCAAACTGTGGAACATTCCAGCCCCGTCTCCATGGAGACGAGCAGAAATAAAAAGAATAAAAATGAAACTGATTAAAATATTATGTCTTCAGCAGTGTGAGGTCCTGGTCCTGGTCCTGGTCCTGGTCCTGGTCCTGGTCCTGGTCCTGGTCCTGGTCTGGTCTGGTCCTGGTCCTGGTCTTGTCCTGGTCCTGGTCCTGGTCCTGGTCCTGGTCCTGGTCCTGGTCCTGGTCCTGGTCCTGGTCCTGGTCTGGTCCTGGTCTGGTCCTGGTCCTGGTCCTGGTCCTGGTCCTGGTCTGGTCCTGGTCCTGGTCCTGGTCTGGTCCTGGTCCTGAACCACCCACAGACTTTACACAGGCCATAAAAACACAAATACTGTGAAAAATGCAGTAAAAGTTCATAAAGTGCTGAATACTGCAGTAAAACCAGAGCCGCCTCCTCAATCTGTGCACACCCCAGGAGACCAGACCAGGACCAGGACCAGGACCAGGACCAGGACCAGACCAGGACCAGGACCAGGACCAGGACCAGGACCAGGACCAGACCAGGACTGAAATCAGGGTCTAGACTGGAACTCAGATCCGATCAAGATGAAAACTAAGGTCAGGATCTAAACCAGGGACCAGAGCGGGACTGAAACCTGGACTAAACCTGGACTAAACCAGGACTGAACCTGGACTAAACCAGGACTAAACCAGGACTAAACCAGGACTAAACCAGGACTAAACCAGGACTGAACCAGGACTAAACCAGGACTGAACCAGGACTAAACCAGGACTGAACCAGAACTGAACCAGGGCTAAACCAGGACTAAACCTGGACTGAACCAGGACTGAACCAGGGCTAAACCAGGACTAAACCTGGACTGAACCAGGACTAAACCAGGACTGAACCAGAACTGAACCAGGGCTAAACCAGGACTAAACCTGGACTGAACCAGGGCTAAACCAGGACTAAACCAGGACTGAACCAGGACTGAACCTGGCCTAGTTAAATCTCGTGTAAAGTTGCTCAGATCTTCGCTGTGACGCACAAACGCGCCTCGGACGTTTCCTCGCTCCTCGCGCGACTTTACGCGTTATTTATTCGCACCCGGTCAAAGATCCGCGATTGTCCCGGTCCGTCCCGCGTTAATGAGCGAATAAACTCTCAGTCGGATGAAGAAACCGCGACAGGCGAGTAATTCTCTTGTTATTTATTGGCGGCGTTGGGAGAAGCGCTTTTGTGGCGTCGCGGCCGCACAAAGGCGTAATTGATGGACACGTCCACGCTCTGCTCCCGCGGACACAAAGCCGGACCGGGACTCGGGGTTATTAATGTGGACCTTTTCGCAGGCTTTAGTCCGGACTAGACCCGGTTTAGTTCTGCATCTGCTGCCCCCCTCGGTCCTCCTATAGACCCCCCCGGGACCAGAGTCCGGACCCAAACCAGACCGAGGAGAATCCGGCTGAAGACCGGGACGAGGAGCGAGGAGGAACAGTCTTTAGTCTCACATTAAAGTCCAATAATAGAGACGGGCTCAGAGGGGGACAGAGGGGACGGGGCGCGCAGGGGGAACGGGGAGGACACAGGACACAGGACACAGGACACAGGACACAGGACACAGGACACAGGACACAGGACACAGGACACAGGACACAGGAGGGTCATTTTGGACTTTTCAAACTTTTCTCAAGTGCAACTTTAACGTTTACGCACAGAAAAGAAAGTTTGAGAAGTTTGTTTTTTCATTTAAACTCCTCATCCTTCTGAAGATGAGACACAGACAGAGATGAACCTGCAGGAGTCAGAGCTGCTCCTGCCTCAGCCTCAGCCTCAGCCTCATGGATCAGCCTCATGGATCAGCCTCATGGATCAGCCTCATGGATCAGCCTCATGGATCAGCCTCATGGATCAGCCTCATGGATCAGCTCTTCTGTTCCACAGTTCCACAGGTTAAATGTCTCAGGTGAAGCTCACGGTTCTGCTCAGATGAGGCTGTGAGAGGAACTCAGAGTTCTGCAGGTTTTGCTCCAGAAGCGACTGGACCTGAGTGTGAAACACAGTGTCCAACAGACTCTGACAGGAGCCTCTGACAGGAGCCTCTGACAGGAGCCTCTGACAGGAGCCCCTGCAGGAGCCCCTGCAGGAGCCTCTGACAGGAGCCTCTGACAGGTGTAAACTCCTCCAGAGCCGCAGACCCGGGTCCCGCTGCTCCCGTGATGCTCCTGGGCCTCGGAGCGTGCGCTCAGAGGGATAAAGGAGGAAAAGGATAAAGGAATAAAAAGATGAATGAAGCGCACGAGAGCTGAGGCTGAGGCGCGTGCGTGCGCTCGCGGCGGGGGCCCTTTGTTGTTTGGGGACAGGCCTCGCGCCGCGCTCTGATTGGCCCGCGGCCTGCAGCGGCACGCTTCTGACGCCCGCCCCGCGCGCACCCCCTCCGCGGCACGAGAGCTCATTCATCTGCGGTTTATCCCCGGCCCGGGGGTCCGGGGGGGTCCGGGGGGCCCGGGGGGGCTGAGCCTCTGCGCGGGGCCGCGGGGGGTCCCGGGGCTCCGGGGGCGGGTCCGGCTCCGGGCGCATATAAGCGGGCTGAGGCCGGGCGTGTGCCAGAAGCACCGGCACGAGCAGCGCACGAGCTCAGCACTGATCCAAGCGCGTGCCTTTGGAACCAGAGTCCAGCACGAGACTCACGAGACTCACGAGCCCCGCACACGAGAGCCCCGCGTGTCCCGTGCGTGAGCCCAGAGCCTGAGCCCAGAGCCTGCGCCCAGAGCTTGCGCCTCTCCGGACTCACCTCCGCTCATGGAGCGCGTGTTTGACGCGGACAGCAGCAGCTGCGACATGTACGCGCACTCTGACGCCGAGGAGGTGCGCGCGGAGCCCGAGCAGAAGAAGCGGCGGCGGGGGCGCGCACGCGGTGACACGCAGGTGCACGTGGTGAAGAAAACCCGCAGACTGAAGGCGAACGACCGCGAGCGCAACCGCATGCACAACCTGAACGACGCGCTGGACGCGCTGCGCCGCGTCCTGCCCGCGTTTCCCGATGAGACCAAACTCACCAAGATCGAGACGCTGCGCTTCGCGCACAACTACATCTGGGCCCTGTCCGAGACCATCCGCATCGCGGACCTGCACCAGGGCCCGCACCAGGGCCCGCACCAGGCCCCGTACCAGGCCCCGCAGCCCCGCAGCCCCGCATGGAGCTCCGGGTCCTCCGTCTCCTCCGCCTCCAGCTCCCCGTCCTACTGCTCCAGCCCCGGGAGCCCCGCGCACGACGAATACAGCCTGGCGGCCTTCAGCTTCAGCTCGGGCCTGTTCTGAGGCCCGGAGAGGCCCTGAGGCGGCCTCCAGAGAACTGACAGCCCGGGACCTCACAGCGGGGGCCCCCTGAACTCATGTCCGCTGCCCGCCTCCTGCAGCGGGGTCACTCTGACTGACAGGCCCGAGGAGCAGGACCGGGGCTCACCCCGGGAGAAGAGCCTGTCCCCGGCCCCAGAGCCTCCTCCCCGGGCCCCAGAGCCTCCTCCCCGGGCCCCAGAGCCTCCTCCCCGGGCCCCAGAGCCTCCTCACCCTTTGCCTTATACTCAGCCCTGATTGTAGCTCCGCATGTTTCTGTTCCGTGTTATTTTATTGACCCTTGAGCCGTGCACTTTGGGCAGGTCACAGACTTCAGATCGGCCCGTTTCTTTTATTTATTCTTGTTGTGTTGGTGCAGGCGCGTGCTGGATATGTGTGATGTACATACAGAGTTTATATTCACTGACACTTTTCTACAAATAAATATAACGTTTCTATGACCCGTGGCTCCTGGTGCTTTTTCTCACGCTGCTCTTTACTTTTTATTCTGTTCTAAAATAAAACAGACTCAGGCCGGTGCTGGATTCGGCCTAAAGACGCAGGAAAACAGAATAAAACAGAGTAAAATAGAACACAACAGAATAAATCAGGATAAATCAGGATAAATGGGCCTGTAGCCTCACGCGCAGAGCCGCAGATTAGCGCAGGTCTCGTGCGGATTATCCGTGCGTCAGACGGGGGTCTTTGGGTCTTTGGGTCTTTGGGGGTTTGGGGTCTTTGGGTCTTTGGGTCTTTGGGGTCTTTGGGGTTTGGGGTTTGGGGGCCTCTTTGTGCACAGCGGTTCACGAGAGTTTAATTTGAATGTGATTTGTGTGCGCGGTGCATTGTGGAGGCTCAGACGCGCACGGAGCATTAATAACCCTGAGCAGCAGCAGCAGAAGCAGCAGCAGAAGCAGCAGCAGAAGAAGCAGCAGAAGCAACAGCACTAGAACTTTTACTTTGGCTCAAATCTTTAAACCGGGTCTGTGCACAGGAGGAATCACTGACTCCAACACACAGAACACACAGAACACTCAGAACACTCAGAACACTCAGAACACACAGAACACACAGAACACACAGAACACTCAGAACACTCAGAACACTCAGAACACACAGAACACACAGAACACTCAGAACACTCAGAACACTCAGAACACTCAGAACACTCAGAACACTCAGAACACACAGAACACACAGAACACTCAGAACACACAGAACACACAGAACACTCAGAACACACAGAACACACAGAACACTCAGAACACTCAGAACACACAGAACACTCAGAACACACAGAACACACAGAACACTCAGAACACACAGAACACACAGAACACTCAGAACACTCAGAACACTCAGAACACTCAGAACACTCAGAACACTCAGAACACACAGAACACACAGAACACACAGAACACTCAGAACACTCAGAACACACAGAACACTCAGAACACACAGAACACATAGAACACTCAGAACACTCAGAACACACAGAACACACAGAACACTCAGAACACTCAGAACACTCAGAACACTCAGAACACTCAGAACACACAGAACACTCAGAACACTCAGAACACTCAGAACACACAGAACACACAGAACACTCAGAACACACAGAACACACAGAACACTCAGAACACACAGAACACTCAGAACACTCAGAACACTCAGAACACTCAGAACACTCAGAACACACAGAACACTCAGAACACACAGAACACACAGAACACTCAGAACACTCAGAACACACAGAACACACAGAACACTCAGAACACACAGAACACTCAGAACACTCAGAACACTCAGAACACACAGAACACACAGAACACACAGAACACACAGAACACTCAGAACACACAGAACACTCAGAACACACAGAACACTCAGAACACTCAGAACACTCAGAACACTCAGAACACACAGAACACTCAGAACACACAGAACACACAGAACACACAGAACACACAGAACACACAGAACACTCAGAACACACAGAACACACAGAACACTCAGAACACACAGAACACTCAGAACACACAGAACACTCAGAACACTCAGAACACTCAGAACACACAGAACACTCAGAACACTCAGAACACTCAGAACACACAGAACACTCAGAACACACAGAACACACAGAACACTCAGAACACTCAGAACACACAGAACACTCAGAACACTCAGAACACACAGAACACTCAGAACACTCAGAACACTCAGAACACACAGAACACTCAGAACACACAGAACACACAGAACACTCAGAACACTCAGAACACTCAGAACACTCAGAACACTCAGAACACTCAGAACACACAGAACACACAGAACACTCAGAACACTCAGAACACACAGAACACTCAGAACACTCAGAACACACAGAACACTCAGAACACACAGAACACTCAGAACACACAGAACACACAGAACACTCAGAACACTCAGAACACACAGAACACTCAGAACACACAGAACACACAGAACACTCAGAACACTCAGAACACTCAGAACACTCAGAACACTCAGAACACACAGAACACTCAGAACACTCAGAACACACAGAACACTCAGAACACTCAGAACACTCAGAACACACAGAACACTCAGAACACACAGAACACTCAGAACACACAGAACACACAGAACACTCAGAACACTCAGAACACACAGAACACTCAGAACACACAGAACACACAGAACACTCAGAACACTCAGAACACTCAGAACACTCAGAACACTCAGAACACACAGAACACTCAGAACACTCAGAACACTCAGAACACTCAGAACACTCAGAACACACAGAACACACAGAACACACAGAACACACAGAACACTCAGAACACTCAGAACACTCAGAACACACAGAACACTCAGAACACTCAGAACACTCAGAACACTAAAGAAGATGAAGTTTCCTCAGAAGTCTCTTCGTGTTCAGATCTGTGGGTCAAAGTTCTGCAAACTTTATCTTTACACTGCAAAAAACAAAATCTACTCAGGCTAAAATGACTCAGATTCAGAAAGTTTTACCAGGATTTGAGTAAATTTCACTTGACAAGTAAAATTATTTGCCAGTGCAGTGAGATTTTTGTACTTAAAATATGAAAATTCGTCTTGCTACACTTATCCATCCATCCATCCATCTTCTTCCGCTTATCCGGGGCCGGGTCGCGGGGGCAGCAGTCTAAGCAGGGGCTCCCAAGCTTCCTTCTCCCCAGCCACTTCCTCCACCTCCTCCGGACGGACCCCGAGGTGTTCCCAGGCCAGCCGAGAGACATAGTTCCTCCAGCGTGTCCTGGGTCTTCCCCGGGGCCTCCTACCGGTGGGACATGCCCGGAACACCTCCTGAGGGAGGCGTCCAGGAGGCATCCGGACCAGATGCCCGAGCCACCTCAACTGGCTCCTCTCGACGTGGAGGAGCAGCGACTCTACTCCGAGCTCCTCCCGTGTGACCGAGCTCCTCACCCTATCTCTATGTGTTAATATTTGGTGTTAGTATTTGGTGTTAGTATTTGGTGTTAGTATTTGGTGTTAGTATTTGGTGTTAATATTTGGTGTTAATATTTGGTGTTAGTATTTGGTGTTAGTATTTGGTGTTAGTATTTGGTGTTAGTATTTGGTGTTAATATTTGGTGTTAATATTTGGTGTTAGTATTTGGTGTTAGTATTTGGTGTTAGTATTTGGTGTTAGTATTTGGTGTTAGTATTTGGTGTTAGTATTTGGTGTTAATATTTGGTGTTAATATTTGGTGTTAGTATTTGGTGTTAGTATTTGGTGTTAGTATTTGGTGTTAGTATTTGGTGTTAGTATTTGGTGTTAGTATTTGGTGTTAATATTTGGTGTTAATATTTGGTGTTAGTATTTGGTGTTAGTATTTGGTGTTAATATTTGGTGTTAGTATTTGGTGTTAGTATTTGGTGTTAGTATTTGGTGTTAATATTTGGTGTTAGTATTTGGTGTTAATATTTGGTGTTAGTATTTGGTGTTAGTATTTGGTGTTAGTATTTGGTGTTAATATTTGGTGTTAGTATTTGGTGTTAGTATTTGGTGTTAGTATTTGGTGTTAGTATTTGGTGTTAATATTTGGTGTTAATATTTGGTGTTAGTATTTGGTGTTAGTATTTGGTGTTAGTATTTGGTGTTAGTATTTGGTGTTAGTATTTGGTGTTAGTATTTGGTGTTAATATTTGGTGTTAATATTTGGTGTTAATATTTAGTGTTAATATTTAGTGTTAATATTTGGTGTTAATATTTGGTGTTAGTATTTGGTGTTAGTATTTGGTGTTAATATTTGGTGTTAATATTTAGTGTTAATATTTGGTGTTAATATTTGGTGTTAATATTTGGTGTTAATATTTAGTGTTAATATTTAGTGTTAATATTTGGTGTTAATATTTGGTGTTAGTATTTGGTGTTAGTATTTGGTGTTAATATTTGGTGTTAGTATTTGGTGTTAATATTTGGTGTTAATATTTGGTGTTAGTATTTGGTGTTAATATTTGGTGTTAGTATTTGGTGTTAATATTTGGTGTTAGTATTTGGTGTTAATATTTGGTGTTAATATTTGGTGTTAGTATTTGGTGTTAATATTTGGTGTTAATATTTGGTGTTAATATTTGGTGTTAATATTTGGTGTTAGTATTTGGTGTTAATATTTGGTGTTAATATTTGGTGTTAGTATTTGGTGTTAGTATTTGGTGTTAGTATTTGGTGTTAGTATTTGGTGTTAGTATTTGGTGTTAATATTTGGTGTTAATATTTGGTGTTAGTATTTGGTGTTAATATTTGGTGTTAGTATTTGGTGTTAGTATTTGGTGTTAGTATTTGGTGTTAATATTTGGTGTTAATATTTGGTGTTAGTATTTGGTGTTAGTATTTGGTGTTAATATTTGGTGTTAATATTTGGTGTTAATATTTGGTGTTAATATTTGGTGTTAATATTTGGTGTTAGTATTTGGTGTTAATATTTGGTGTTAATATTTGGTGTTAGTATTTGGTGTTAGTATTTGGTGTTAGTATTTGGTGTTAGTATTTGGTGTTAATATTTGGTGTTAATATTTGGTGTTAGTATTTGGTGTTAGTATTTGGTGTTAATATTTGGTGTTAGTATTTGGTGTTAGTATTTGGTGTTAGTATTTGGTGTTAATATTTGGTGTTAGTATTTGGTGTTAATATTTGGTGTTAGTATTTGGTGTTAGTATTTGGTGTTAGCATTTGGTGTTAGTATTTGGTGTTAGTATTTGGTGTTAATATTTGGTGTTAGTATTTGGTGTTAATATTTGGTGTTAGTATTTGGTGTTAGTATTTGGTGTTAGTATTTGGTGTTAATATTTGGTGTTAATATTTGGTGTTAGTATTTGGTGTTAGTATTTGGTGTTAGTATTTGGTGTTAGTATTTGGTGTTAATATTTGGTGTTAATATTTGGTGTTAGTATTTGGTGTTAGTATTTGGTGTTAGTATTTGGTGTTAGTATTTGGTGTTAATATTTGGTGTTAGTATTTGGTGTTAGTATTTGGTGTTAGTATTTGGTGTTAATATTTGGTGTTAGTATTTGGTGTTAATATTTGGTGTTAGTATTTGGTGTTAGTATTTGGTGTTAGTATTTGGTGTTAATATTTGGTGTTAGTATTTGGTGTTAATATTTGGTGTTAGTATTTGGTGTTAGTATTTGGTGTTAGCATTTGGTGTTAGTATTTGGTGTTAGTATTTGGTGTTAATATTTGGTGTTAGTATTTGGTGTTAATATTTGGTGTTAGTATTTGGTGTTAGTATTTGGTGTTAGTATTTGGTGTTAATATTTGGTGTTAGTATTTGGTGTTAGTATTTGGTGTTAGTATTTGGTGTTAATATTTGGTGTTAGTATTTGGTGTTAATATTTGGTGTTAGTATTTGGTGCACAGTGTTGTGTTCAGTTCATTATGTCCTAGAAAAGGAGCAGTGGCCATACTGAGTGACAGAGATCATCTGAGCAAGAGAAAGAGTCCTGATCTAGAACTGGACGACTTCCGAGATCAGGACCAGATCAGCACCAGACCAGGTCCAGGAGCAGATCCAGATCAGACCAGCACCAGGTCCAGGTCCAGGAGCAGATCCAGATCAGACCAGGTCCAGGTCCAGGAGCAGATCCAGATCAGACCAGCACCAGGCCCAGGAGCAGATCCAGATCAGACCAGGTCCAGGTCCAGGAGCAGATCCAGATCAGACCAGATCCAGGCCCAGGAGCAGGTCTGAGTCTAATCCCCGAGTGTTTGAAGAGAGATTATCCCGGAGTGAAGTGGCCCAGATTATCTCTTTAAGATTCTGATCCTCTGATCCTCTGCACCTCTGCACCCACAGGACACGCACGTGCACGCTCCCAGAGCCACGTGCACGCTCCCAGAGGCACGTGCACGCCCCCAGAGGCACGTGCACACTTCTACATGCACGTGTATGAGCAGCTCTTTAGATCGATATTCACTGTGGCCAAAGTCCGGACCTGAACCCCAGAGAGGAGCTTTGTGCCACACACTCGACCCTCATCACTGTGAGGTCTGGTGGAAAACACTGTGTACAGATGTAAATAATTTATGAGAGAACTATTTTTATCTTTTATCTTTTATGCCAACGGGTAGAGTTCGATTCTACCTGGACGAATGAGGGATTCTACACACAACTTTTATCTTTTATCTGATTGTATTTATCTGATCTTATTTTTGAAAACTTGATTCTCTCTCCAGGCTCTTGGTCGGCTGCATCTGGAACGAAGAACATTTCCCCTCAGGGATGAATTAAAGTGATTCTGATTCTGAAAATGAATTAATTCACTGTGACATTGTTTCGATAAACTTCTGTAATGTCAAGATTTATTTCCATCACTGAAGGAAGAACCGGGTCCTTCAGTATCTTCAGGTTCAGATCTCACGTTCATCCACTGATGGAAGAACCGGGTCCTTCAGTATCTTCAGGTTCAGATCTCACGTTCATCCACTGAAGGAAGAACCGGGTCCTTCAGTATCTTCAGGTTCAGATCTCACGTTCATCCACTGAAGGAAGAACCGGGTCCTTCAGTATCTTCAGGTTCAGATCTCACGTTCGTCCACTGAAGGAAGAACCGGGTCCTTCAGTATCTTCAGGTTCAGATCTCACGTTCATCCACTAAAGGAAGAACCGGGTCCTTCAGTATCTTCAGGTTCAGATCTCACGTTCATCCACTGAAGGAAGAACCGGGTCCTTCAGTATCTTCAGGTTCAGATCTCACGTTCATCCACTGAAGGAAGAACCGGGTCCTTCAGTATCTTCAGGTTCAGATCTCACGTTCATCCACTGAAGGAAGAACCGGGTCCTTCAGTATCTTCAGGTTCAGACCTCACGTTCATCCACTGAAGGAAGAACCGGGTCCTTCAGTATCTTCAGGTTCAGATCTCACGTTCATCCACTGAAGGAAGAACCGGGTCCTTCAGTATCTTCAGGTTCAGATCTCACGTTCATCCACTGAAGGAAGAACCGGGTCCTTCAGTATCTTCAGGTTCAGATCTCACGTTCATCCACTGAAGGAAGAACCGGGTCCTTCAGTATCTTCAGGTTCAGATCTCACGTTCATCCACTGAAGGAAGAACCGGGTCCTTCAGTATCTTCAGGTTCAGATCTCACGTTCATCCACTGAAGGAAGAACCGGGTCCTTCAGTATCTTCAGGTTCAGATCTCACGTTCATCCACTGAAGGAAGAACCGGGTCCTTCAGTATCTTCAGGTTCAGATCTCACGTTCATCCACTGAAGGAAGAACCGGGTCCTTCAGTATCTTCAGGTTCAGATCTCACGTTCATCCACTGAAGGAAGAACCGGGTCCTTCAGTATCTTCAGGTTCAGATCTCACGTTCATCCACTGAAGGAAGAACCGGGTCCTTCAGTATCTTCAGGTTCAGATCTCACGTTCATCCACTGAAGGAAGAACCGGGTCCTTCAGTATCTTCAGGTTCAGATCTCACGTTCATCCACTGAAGGAAGAACCGGGTCCTTCAGTATCTTCAGGTTCAGATCTCACGTTCATCCACTGAAGGAAGAACCGGGTCCTTCAGTATCTTCAGGTTCAGATCTCACGTTCATCCACTGAAGGAAGAACCGGGTCCTTCAGTATCTTCAGGTTCAGATCTCACGTTCATCCACTGAAGGAAGAACCGGGTCCTTCGGTATCTTCAGGTTCAGATCTCACGTTCATCCACTGAAGGAAGAACCGGGTCCTTCAGTATCTTCAGGTTCAGATCTCACGTTCAGCCACTGAAGGAAGAACCGGGTCCTTCAGTATCTTCAGGTTCAGATCTCACGTTCATCCACTGAAGGAAGAACCGGGTCCTTCAGTATCTTCAGGTTCAGATCTCACGTTCATCCACTGAAGGAAGAACCGGGTCCTTCAGTATCTTCAGGTTCAGATCTCACGTTCATCCACTGAAGGAAGAACCGGGTCCTTCAGTATCTTCAGGTTCAGATCTCACGTTCATCCACTGAAGGAAGAACCGGGTCCTTCAGTATCTTCAGGTTCAGATCTCACGTTCATCCACTGAAGGAAGAACCGGGTCCTTCAGTATCTTCAGGTTCAGATCTCACGTTCATCCACTGAAGGAAGAACCGGGTCCTTCAGTATCTTCAGGTTCAGATCTCACGTTCATCCACTGAAGGAAGAACCGGGTCCTTCAGTATCTTCAGGTTCAGATCTCACGTTCATCCACTGATGGAAGAACCGGGTCCTTCAGTATCTTCAGGTTCAGATCTCACGTTCATCCACTGAAGGAAGAACCGGGTCCTTCAGTATCTTCAGGTTCAGATCTCACGTTCATCCACTGAAGGAAGAACCGGGTCCTTCAGTATCTTCAGGTTCAGATCTCACGTTCATCCACTGAAGGAAGAACCGGGTCCTTCAGTATCTTCAGGTTCAGATCTCACGTTCATCCACTGAAGGAAGAACCGGGTCCTTCAGTATCTTCAGGTTCAGATCTCACGTTCGTCCACTGAAGGAAGAACCGGGTCCTTCAGTATCTTCAGGTTCAGATCTCACGTTCATCCACTAAAGGAAGAACCGGGTCCTTCAGTATCTTCAGGTTCAGATCTCACGTTCATCCACTGAAGGAAGAACCGGGTCCTTCAGTATCTTCAGGTTCAGATCTCACGTTCATCCACTGAAGGAAGAACCGGGTCCTTCAGTATCTTCAGGTTCAGATCTCACGTTCATCCACTGGAGACTTGTATTTTTTGTCCAGGCGGAGTCAGTCCACCGTGTCCTGTCTGCATCTGATTATGAAGTGAGATGTTTTCTGATAGTAGCAGAAGTGTGCGTTTGCATGCCGGTTGTTGTTACCTTTCCTGCTCAAGAACTGATCGTGGTGAATAAATAGAATGTTCAAAATGTTCAGGTTTTTAAGACAGGAACAATCGGGTACAGCACCTGATAGTAACAGTAACAGTAATAGCAGTATCAGTATTTGTAGTATTTGCAGTAGTATTTGCAGTATTTGCAGTAGTATTTGCAGTATTTGCGTCAGTATTTGCAGTAGTAGTTGTAGTAGTTGCAGTAGTATTTGCAGTATTTGCAGTAGTATTTGTAGTATTTGCAGTATTTGCAGTAGTAGTTGTAGTAGTTGCAGTAGTATTTGCAGTATTTGCAGTAGTATTTGTAGTATTTGCAGTATTTGCAGTAGTATTTGTAGTATTTGTAGTATTTGCAGTAGTATTTGCAGTATTTGCAGTAGTAGTTGTAGTAGTTGCAGTAGTATTTGCAGTATTTGCAGTATTTGCAGTAGTAGTTGATCATTACTCTGTGAGTTCCTCTTTCTCTCTGTGACAGATGTTCAGAGTGAAACTTTAACCAGAATCAATACAATCAATAAGAGCCAGACCTGGGACTGGACCCAGACCTGGGACTGGACCCAGACCTGGGACTGGACCCAGACCTGGGACTGGACCCAGACCTGGGACTGGACCAAGACCCAGACCTGGGACTGGACCCAGACCTGGGACTGGACCAAGACCCAGACCTGGGACTGGACCCAGACCTGGGACTGGACCAAGACCCAGACCTGGGACTGGACCCAGACCTGGGACTGGACCCAGACCTGGGACTGGACCCAGACCTGGGACTGGACCCAGACCTGGGACTGGGACTGGACCAAGACCCAGACCTGGGACTGGACCCAGACCTGGGACTGGGACTGGACCAAGACCTGGGACTGGACCCAGACCTGGGACTGGACCCAGACCTGGGACTGGACCCAGACCTGGGACTGGACCAAGACCTGGGACTGGACCAAGACCCAGACCTGGGACTGGACCCAGACCTGGGACTGGACCAAGACCCAGACCTGGGACTGGACCCAGACCTGGGACTGGACCAAGACCCAGACCTGGGACTGGACCCAGACCTGGGACTGGACCCAGACCTGGGACTGGACCAAGACCCAGACCTGGGACTGGACCCAGACCTGGGACTGGACCAAGACCCAGACCTGGGACTGGACCCAGACCTGGGACTGGACCTGGGACTGGACCAAGACCCAGACCTGGGACTGGACCCAGACCTGGGACTGGACCAAGACCTGGGACTGGACCCAGACCCAGACCTGGGAGTGGACCCAGACCTGGGACTGGACCCAGACCTGGGACTGGACCAAGACCCAGACCTGGGACTGGACCCAGACCTGGGACTGGACCCAGACCTGGGACTGGACCCAGACCTGGGACTGGGACTGGACCAAGACCCAGACCTGGGACTGGACCAAGACCCAGACCTGGGACTGGACCCAGACCTGGGACTGGGACTGGACCAAGACCCAGACCTGGGACTGGACCCAGACCTGGGACTGGGACTGGACCGAGACCCAGACCTGGGACTGGACCCAGACCCAGACCTGGGACTGGACCCAGACCCAGACCTGGGACTGGACCGAGACCCAGACCTGGGACTGGACCCAGACCCAGACCTGGGACTGGACCCAGACCCAGACCTGGGACTGGACCTGAGCCCAGTTCTGTCCTGAAGTTTGGTTTAACCTGTTATCCCGGAGTCCTTCAGGTGACGCACCTCCTCCAGAAAGTTCCACACTGTGGCTTTAAAAAGAGCCTCTCAAAGGTGAAAACACTTCCTGCTCTGACCTGACGCCTCTGGTCACATGACCTCTGCAGAGCGACCTCTGACCCCTGGACCCTAGAGTCACACTTCAGAGATTCAGCCCCAAACCAGGACTAAACCAGGACTAAACCAGGACTAAACCAGGACTGAACCAGGACTAAACCAGGACTGAACCAGGACTAAACCAGGACTAAACCAGGACTAAACCAGGACTAAAGCAGGACTAAACCAGGACTAAACCAGGACTAAACCAGGACTAAACCGGGACTAAACCAGGACTAAACCAGGACTGAACCAGGACTAAACCAGGACTAAACCAGGACTAAACCAGGACTGAACCAGGACTAAACCAGGACTAAACCAGACTGGACCCAGACCCAGACCTGGGACTGGACCCAGACCCAGACCTGGGACTGGACCAAGACCCAGACCAGAGACCAAGACCCAGACCCAGACCCAGACCTGGGACTGGACCCAGACCCAGACCTGGGACTGGACCAAGACCCAGACCAGAGACCAAGACCCAGACCTGGGACTGGACCTGAGCCCAGTTCTGTCCTGAAGTTTGGTTTAACCTGTTATTCCGGAGTCCTTCAGGTGACGCTGCCTCCTCCAGAAAGTTCCACACTGTGGCTTTAAAAAGAGCCTCTCAAAGGTGAAAACACTTCCTGCTCTGACCTGACGCCTCTGGTCACATGACCTCTGCAGAGCGACCTCTGACCCCTGGACCCTAGAGTCACACTTCAGAGATTCAGCCCCAAACCAGGACTAAACCAGGACTAAACCAGGACTAAACCAGGACTAAACCAGGACTGAACCAGGACTGAACCAGGACTAAACCAGGACTGAACCAGGACTAAACCAGGACTAAACCAGGACTAAACCAGGTCTCTAGGAGTAGAGCAGATCTTTACCCTCAGGAGGTTCCAGGTTTGTTCTAATCTTCTGTTTTACCAACAAATCATTAAGACCTGGAATCAGAGCCGCTCACTCTGACAGGTGAGACAGGTGAGACAGGTGAGACAGGTGAGACAGGTGAGACAGGTGAGACAGATTCAGACCATCCAAAAGCGAACAACTAGCATGCTAACCACACACTTGATGAGCTTTCAAACATCAACTCATTTTAATTCAAATCCTAACAATGTTGTTTAGTGGCGGTAACACTGAGTGGCACAGGCCTCACAGCAGAAGGTTGTGGGTTCGATCCCCGGGTCGCCCGGGCCTTTCTGTGTGGAGTTTGCATGTTCTGCCCATGTCTGGGTTCAGGGGGTCAGGGGCTGTGAGGTTTGGGCAGCTGCCCCCACGACCCGACTGGGTTAAGGGAGAAGATGGATGGACATAACCTTTTTTTTTCTGAAGAAAATTTGCTGAATGTTTTCCCCGATCGTGACGACCCGAGTCCAAGAAAATCACTTTATGCAAACCAGGACTAAACCAGGACTAAACCAGGACTAAACCAGGACTAAACCAGGACTAAACCAGGACTAAACCAGGACTAAACCAGGACTAAACCAGGACTAAACCAGGACTAAACCAGGACTAAACCAGGACTAAACCAGGACTAACGCAGGACTAAAGCAGGACTAAACCAGGACTAAACCGGGACTAAACCAGGACTAAACCAGGACTAAACCAGGACTAAACCAGGACTAAACCAGGACTGAACCAGGACTGAACCAGGACTAAACCAGGACTAAACCAGGACTGAACCAGGACTAAACCAGGACTAAACCAGGACTAAACCAGGACTAAACCAGGACTAAACCAGGACTTCATTTGCAGATTTGCTGGTTTTTGGTTCCATCATCACTGGGTCGATTCACATGAAACAAAAACTCCTTTTCTGTGTAAAGAAACGAAGCTGAAGTCGACTGGGACTTTTATTTGTGTAGATTAAATTTTTGCATTTTGTGAATTGTATCATCTGAAAACAGGTGCAGCAGGTGCAGCAGGTGCAGCAGGTGCAGCAGGTGCAGCAGGTGCAGCAGGTGCAGCAGGTGCAGCAGGTGCAGCAGGTGACAGGTGCAGCAGGTGCAGCAGGTGCAGCAGGTGCAGCAGGTGCAGCAGGTGCAGCAGGTGCAGCAGGTGTGCAGCTGAATGAGGGGCGTGGCCTGCGTCACACCTGCAGGAGGAAACGACCTTAAATGGTCACGTTCACCTTTAATCCTTTTCTGAATGGATAATTGCACCTGTGCCTCACGCCCGGTCCTCGGCCAATCAGAGCGCAGCGCTGCAGTCACATGACCGCCCCGCCCAATTCACACACAGGTGGGGGCGGGGCCAGGGGGGATTACACCTGAGATTACGGGATTGTGGAGGAAACAGAGATTATCTGAGGAGCGGGTGTGGGGCCCTCATTACTGCTCTGATTTCTGCTCTAGTTCAGTTTCCTCGTCACAAACAGAACTGGAGTTTAGTTTAACTCACAAACCCTGAATATGTAGCACGAGTTCTTCTGTCAAACTGAAAACACTCTGTTCCACCTGGTGATGTCACACACCTCCACTACACTCGTTTGGATCATTTCAGCCGCAGAATCGCTGATCTCTACTAAACGAAAAGTAAAATGTAGCTTAAAATACGACCACTTCATGACATCACGAGGTGGAACAGAGCGTTTGGAGCTTTGGAGATTTGGACAGATAAATAATAAATAGATAATAAAGTTACTCAAACGTGTGAATGAAACAAAAGAGGAGGAAGCAACACAGCAAAAAAGGATTTTCTAGCATCGTTAAACTGACATGAATTAATCAGATTCATCTTAAAAGATCAATTTTAAGATGAGATTTTTTACTTGTTTCAAGATATTCATCCTGATTTCTCTTATCTCGATATTACAACTTATTCTAAGCACTTTTTATATTAACTCAGTCCAGGTTAAGCCTCTTTAACTTCCTTCTCAAACCAATAAGGGGAAAAATCTGTCCATAAATACTTGAAACTCGTGTTTTCTGCTTAGAACAAGATTCAGATTTCGTCTTGTTTTAAGAAAACTTGGTAAGTGAAAATTTCTTACTGCACTGGCAGAAAATTTCACTTAAAATGGGGCATTTTTACCTCAAAATTGGTATTTTTTTCTTATTTTTTGCTAGGGCTGTTTTGCAGTGTGGGAGCAGAGGGAGGGAAGAGCTTCAAAACTGAAATGGAAACTTCTAAAACTGTTTTTGGAGACAATAAGATTTTGAAAACAGTAAAAGGAAACATCCTAATCTAAAGATGTGCTTCAGAAATGCCCCTGAGGAAAATCCCCCTCTTTAAATGACACCGTCACAAACTGAGAAAAGCAGAACAGAATGCAGAACAAATGCCCTCCTGCCCCCTCCTCCTGCCCCCTCCTCACAGTGGAGTGTCCTCACTTAGTCCTCGTTTGTCTCCTCTCTCCTTGTCTCCTTAGGGTCTTTTGTCTGCGCCGACCTTTGACCTGAGCTGGAGGACGTCCCGAGGCCGAACCCGACACGGAGAATCACCGAAAAGAAACACCTACGGCCCCGGAGTCACCGAAACACTCACGGTCCTGGAGTCACTGAAACACTCACGGCCCCGGAGTCACCGAAACACTCACGGTCCGAGCTGAGGACTCCAGGACCGCGGAACTGTCCACTTCACATCTGAACTTTCCAAACGGTGCAGATGGAAACGTTAAAGTTCTTCTGTATTTTACATAAAGTCGATTCTTTTGAGCTTTAAACAGTTTTTATGCCGTTACCTCCTCAGAGTTTAGTTTCACTCTCACAGGTCTAAGTATGATTTCATTATTAAAAGTCTGTCTGCATCTCCAAACCTCCAAACGATCTGTTCCACCTCGTGATGTCATGAAGAGGCAGTTTCCATGGTAACAGCTCCTTTTCCCTTTAGTTCAGTCGAGATCAGTGACTCCACACTGCAAAAAACTAAATCTCGTCAAGATAAAATGACTTGGATTAAGAAAGTTTTACCAGGATTTGAGTAAATTTCACTTGACAAGTAAAATAATCTAACAGTGCAGTTTTTATGTACTTAAAATATGAAAATACGTCTCACTGCACTTAAAATAAAACAACTTTTTGCACTTAAAATAAGAAATAAAATCAAATATTATTCCAATGGAAAATAATTTTACTTGTCAAGATGAATCTACTCAAATAAAGGAAAATGTTCTTAATTTAAGTCATTTTAACTCATCTAGATTCTGTTTTTTCCAGTGCAGGACTGAAATGATCCAGATGATTCTGGTGAAGCTGAGTGGAGTTTAAAAACACAGTGAAAAGAGAGAGAAAATAATCCCTCAACAGGCGGCGATTCATGCGACGAAAGGTTCGTTTTACTTCTAAAATGATTCTATTTATTCTAAGTTTTGTCCCAGTAAATATTTGGGGTTAACAGTGATTTTGCAGAGATGCTGCAGGGATGTGACGCGTGGAAAATCCACAGGTTTAAGGTTGGAGGAAGTAAAGCATAAAAACCTGAGTCCACACAGTCCACACTCCTCTGAGCATTAATGAAAACAAATGTGATGCTTTACAAAAGACTGAGAGTGGTGAGAGATGATCCCCCGAGGCTGAGATGGGAGATAGAGAGAAGACAGGAGGAGGAGGAGGAGGAGGAGGAGGAGGAGGAGTCTTTGTGCTGCGCTGAGCAGATGAACGCACAACCGCTGAGCCAGAAAGTTTACCACACAGAGACACAGATACTCACTCAGACACATTCATCACCACTTTACAGCGTTTCTCTGTCGGTTTGGCTCATTTCTTGAAACAGAAATTCTCAAAACTCTAAAATCATTTGGTCAAACAGTGAGACATCCCAAAGCCAGAGTCCTTTCCCGTGCAAAGAGTCAGTTCCATCAGGATTGCAAAGCTCCTTCTCATTTGCATCATTCACTTGGTGCTTTTGCCAGAATAACCTGGAGGGTTCGGCTCATGGAGCAGAAGCTCCGAGAACACTTCACCCGTGGGTCAAAACTAAACTCCTTCCTCATGGAAATACTCAGTGCCCCAAAATGCAGCGGTCCCTTTGGCCTGGTCCCTTTGGCCTGGTCCCTTTGGCCTGGTCCCTTTGGCCTGGTCCCTTTGGCCTCGTCCCTTTGGCCTCGTCCCTTTGGCCTCGTCCCTTTGGCCTCGTCCCTTTGGCCTCGTCCCTTTGGCCTCGTCCCTTTGGCCTCGTCTCTTTGGCCTCGTCCCTTTGGCCTCGTCCCTTTGGCCTCGTCTCTTTGGCCTCGTCCCTTTGGCCTCGTCCCTTTGGCCTCGTCCCTTTGGCCTCGTCCCTTCGGCCTCGTCTCTTTGGCCTCGTCCCTTTGGCCTTGTCCCTTCGGCCTTGTCCCTTTGGCCTCGTCCCTTTGGCCTCGTCTCTTTGGCCTCGTCCCTTTGGCCTGGTCCCTTTGGTCTCGTCTCTTTGGCCTCGTCCCTTTGGCCTCGTCCCTTTGGCCTCGTCCCTTTGGCCTCGTCCCTTCGGCCTCGTCTCTTTGGCCTCGTCCCTTTGGCCTTGTCCCTTCGGCCTTGTCCCTTTGGCCTCGTCCCTTCGGCCTCGTCCCTTTGGCCTTGTCCCTTCGGCCTTGTCCCTTCGGCCTTGTCCCTTTGGCCTCGTCCCTTCGGCCTCGTCTCTTTGGCCTCGTCCCTTTGGCCTCGTCCCTTCGGCCTCGTCCCTTTGGCCTTGTCCCTTCGGCCTTGTCCCTTCGGCCTCGTCCCTTTGGCCTCGTCCCTTCGGCCTCGTCTCTTTGGCCTCGTCCCTTTGGCCTCGTCCCTTTGGCCTCGTCCCTTTGGCCTCGTCCCTTTGGCCTCGTCCCTTTGGCCTCGTCGTTTAGAGCAGAGTTCACATCAGCACCGTTATTCACATTCACATCAGAGAACAGGAAGAGAAAACGTCGACAGTTTTCTGCACGTTTGAAATATAAACACAAAAAGAAAAAGAGCTCTGTGGTCCGGGGCTGCAGAGGAAACTCTCTGCTCCCTCTTCTCTGTGGACAGAGATTCTCCACATCACAGATGATATTTCCCTTTGTGCTGCAGCGACGGAAGAAGAAACAGACCCCTGTCCACCTGGAGCAGGAGCTCTAGTCCGATGCTCAAACACTTTTCACCTCCAGGAGGAAAAACTCCTCAGTCGGACTGAGGAAAGGAGCGAACAGCAGCAGAAGCTCCAGTTCATCCAAATGAAACAGGATCCAAACAAACAAGTAGAAAAGCCAACAGTGAACTTCCTGTAGTTTAGAGTCTGTGACCTGGAGCCGGACCGTTTCCTTCTGTTTTATTGTGTCCGGTGTTTTTCTGTGTGGATTTGTCTTATGATCAGCCTGTCTACAGTCTGATCACACATCTAATGTCTCGTATACGTTCATTCATGTGTTTTGTCCGTATTTAAATTAAATAAATACATGAAAATAAAGTGGGGCAGTATTTCATTGACAGGTTGTATTTAGTGTTGTATTTTATTAGTATTTAGTATTTCTTGTTTTAGTGTTTAGTCTTATATGTATTTTCATTTGAAGTTGTGTTCGTGTCTCGTCTTTATTCACTCAGTCGGTGTTTTTCTTCTTCATTTGAGTTTCTGAGGACAGTGACCGGAGCTTCAGGCGAGAGGCCAGAACATTTACACTTCTCCTGTTCGTACACGACAAACCTGAGCTGCTCTAAACACAACAACCAACCAAAAAAAACACTTTTTGTACTCAGAATTTGATCTTTTACCTTCAGGCAGACGATTCAGAGCCGTCAGACATAAAACTAACCGTTATAGGTTCTCATTTATCCCTACAGCGATCACTTTCTTCAATAAGAACTAGTTGTTCTGCATTATTATTCATCATATCATGTGTCCTCGGTCTTTTAGGTTCTTATCTAATGAATTGTAAGATTTAAACATTTAAAGCAGTATGTTCAGATTTTAATGGTTGTTGCTCAATGAATTGGATTTTGTGTGCGGACAAAGATGACTTTTAATGATTTTTTTTTTTTTTTTTTTGATATTGTGAACGTGGACTTTGGATAATTGTATTTATTAATATTTATTATAGTGGACTTTTGGATTTGATTAATTTAATGGAGCTTGGATTCAATGCTGCCAGGAAGCGGATATTGTATTCACAGTGATCTGTTTACCTGCTGTATGTTTCTTTGACTGTCTTTGTATGTGGATTTGTATGTTCTGCAGTTTTGGTGGTGCTGTGGCCCAAGACAAATTTCCTTTCGGGGACAATAAAGTTTACCTTACCTTACCTTACCTTACCTTACATTAGAACAGCTCTGTGCACCGTGAGCTCTTCTGAGTTTCACTTAAGAACCAAAAACAATCAAACGGGAAAACAGTTTATTTCATTATTGTTTTAGTGTCAAACAAAAACAGATTTCGACCTCTATTTCCAATATTTAATTTAAAGTTTATGTCAAATACACCAATGAAAAAACAGTCTCATTTTAATGTTATTTCATTCTCTCTCGATCGAGAAGAAAAACTCTTTTTCTTCTGGTTCTGTGGAGTCGGCTGAACACAGGACAGTTTCTCGCTGCTTCTGTTCCTCGTCCTGAGTTCAACATTTTCTTCCTCAGACGCCAAAGGAAAAGAAGAAACCCGAGTTTCCAGGTAAATCCTCCAGCAGCAGAACTTCAGATAAACCAGAGAGACGGAAATATCAGGATTAAAATAATAAAGGAAATCTGGTTTTGGTTTGACACTAAATGAAATAATGAAATAAACTGTTTTTCTATTTGTTTGTTTTTCGTTCTTAATTGAAATTCAGATAAACAAACTGTGCACAAACCCAACAGAAGTGTCCAGACGGGTTTTTATTTCCTTGTTCTTTTAGTGTTTGGTGCGTCGGGTCAGAGCAGCGTCAGACAGAACTGCCTCAAAACAAAGAATTACACAAAAGAACCGTAGAAAACCAGGCTCCTGCTCTTTGTCTCCACCTCCTCCTGTTTTAGGGACAAACGACAAATCCTGGAGACAGAAAAAGAGCCGAGCCACACGGTGACACCTTCACATCGATGCATTTTCCATAAGTTCGACAGAGGCTCTTTTAGTTCAGCTTCAGAAAGTTTATTTGTCAGTTCTTCATCTGAAAATGTCTTTAGTCTTTAGTCTTGGACACGACACTGAGGCTGAAGGTCAAAGTCGACAATAACGACTCAACGAGGACTCAGAATATTCAGACTTTGACTTCGTGAGGATTCAGACTCGACTCTGGAGGAGCTGCTGTTTCAAAAACCTGAAAAATGACTCCAAATGTGACGTTATTTCAACACTTTATGAGTAAAAAGAGTCCAGGTCACTGAGGCGATGTTCAGTCTGCACCTGAAGTGACCCAAGTCTGATGTCTCGCCCTGTGGGACCTGTTTCTGCAGCTGTGATCTGTGATCTTCACTTTTATGGTTCTTATTTATCACAAGGACGATTGTGTTATTCCACTGCTCATTTACTTAATGAAGAACAATGAACTTATTTCTGTTCCGTTATGTTATGTCGGCTGTTGTGGACTAAACCAGGACTCAAACCAGGTCTAAAACAGGACTCAGACTGGGTCTAAAACAGGACTCAAAGTGGGTCTAAAGCAGGTCTAAAGCAGGACTCTGACTGGGTCTAAAGCAGGACTCTGACAGGGTCTAAACCTGGTCTAAAGCAGGACTCTGACAGGGTCTAAAGCAGGTCTAAAGCAGGACTCTGACAGGGTCTAAAGCAGGTCTAAAGCAGGACTCTGACAGGGTCTAAACCTGGTCTAAAGCAGGACTCTGACAGGGTCTAAAGCAGGTCTAAAGCAGGACTCTGACAGGGTCTAAACCTGGTCTAAAGCAGGACTCTGACAGGGTCTAAAGCAGGTCTAAAGCAGGACTCTGACAGGGTCTAAACCTGGTCTAAAGCAGGACTCTGACAGGGTCTAAAGCAGGTCTAAAGCAGGACTCTGACAGGGTCTAAACCTGGTCTAAAGCAGGTCTAAAGCAGGACTCTGACAGGGTCTAAACCTGGTCTAAAGCAGGACTCTGACAGGGTCTAAAGCAGGTCTAAAGCAGGACTCTGACAGGGTCTAAACCTGGTCTAAAGCAGGACTCTGACAGGGTCTAAAGCAGGTCTAAAGCAGGACTCTGACAGGGTCTAAACCTGGTCTAAAGCAGGACTCTGACAGGGTCCAGCCCAGGCCTAAAGCAGGACTCTGACAGGGTCTAGCCCAGGCCTAAAGCAGGACTCTGACAGGGTCTAAACCTGGTCTAAAGCAGGACTCTGACAGGGTCTAAACCTGGTCTAAAGCAGGACTCTGACAGGGTCTAAAGCAGGTCTAAAGCAGGACTCTGACAGGGTCTAAACCTGGTCTAAAGCAGGACTCAGACTGGGTCTAAAGCAGGTCTAAAGCAGGACTCTGACAGGGTCTAAACCTGGTCTAAAGCAGGACTCAGACTGGGTCTAGCCCAGGTCTAAAGCAGGACTCTGACAGGGTCTAAACCTGGTCTAAAGCAGGACTCAGACAGGGTCTAAAGCAGGTCTAAAGCAGGACTCTGACAGGGTCTAAACCTGGTCTAAAGCAGGACTCTGACAGGGTCCAGCCCAGGCCTAAAGCAGGACTCTGACAGGGTCTAGCCCAGGCCTAAAGCAGGACTCTGACAGGGTCTAAACCTGGTCTAAAGCAGGTCTAAAGCAGGACTCTGACTGGGTCTAAAGCAGGACTCTGACAGGGTCTAAACCTGGTCTAAAGCAGGTCTAAAGCAGGACTCTGACAGGGTCCAGCCCAGGCCTAAAGCAGGACTCTGACAGGGTCCAGCCCAGGCCTAAGCGGGCGTCTGATGTGGGGCCTAAAGTGCCTGAAGTGACTCGTGTGCTGTTATGTTTGCACAGAAGTGCTTTCCTTTGTGCTCTGATTGTCTTTGTGGCTGAAAAGGCCTCTCCAGTCGCCCCTCACCCCCTCACACTCTCATCCTCTTCAGTTCAGCGAGATGCTCGGCTGCTCCTCTGAATGACACTTGTTGTGCGTCCTCCCCCACACGTCCCCGGGGCCGGGGGCCGAGGGGCCGAGGCGCTCACATAAATAAAGTCACGACGTTTCTATTGTGGCTTTGAGAGCTGTGAAAACGAGCCCTCGGCCTCAGCAGCACCGGCGCAGACAAAACACCTCTGATTGGATTAGACGAGTCCTGGAGACAAAGGCGGCGCAGAGGTGACACACGAGTGACACCGACACTTCAGCCGGTTTGAAAGCAACACTGCGGAACTTTCCTCTGCGCATCACCCAGACAACTATGAATGAAGTTTATTTGAGCAGGTACAAGAAAGAAAGTCACAAACGATGACATTTATCTCATATAAGGTTTGCACAGAGCTCAAAAGCAGAAGTAGATACTTATATTAGCTCAGCCCTATTAGCAGGAAAATATACCTGCAAATACACAAAAAGCAACAAAGCTCAGACAAAATGTGAGATCTAAACACTGAAATCTATCAGAAAAGCACTGAAATGACCTGTTCCTGCAGTAAGATCATTTTAATAAACTCCTCTAGACGAGAATGAAGCGTCTCTGTGACTTCAGGGGCTGGAAATAAGTTTATGGACGCTCAGTTTGAGACTTAAAACCAGTTTATGATGAGTATGAACGGCCTGATGATAAGTTTAAACATGTTAAATTCAGTCTGACATGTTCGTAGTTCGTCCATTCAGACTCATTTAGACACAAGTGAAGTACTGCAGGGGAAAACTAATGGACTGTAGCTTCTTCTTTTAAACATTTATTGCCTAAATTTAAGATTTTTGTGCCGTGCAAACACTGAATAGTGAATAAAAGAATTTTAAAATTGTCTCTAAAATGCACTGGGAGCCAGTGGAGCGGCTGGAACAGGGGAGACGCTCTCGTGTTTCCAGACTTTTCGGAAAGTCAGAAGTGCATTTTGACGCCAACATAAAGTGTGTTCCAATAATCCAGTCTGATGGTCACAAATACACAAATGATATTCACACTGATCATCGCTTTGAAACAGTTCAGATCAGGACATTTCATTTCAGTCACAGTTATTAATCATTTGCAAACAGAGCTGTTCACTTTTGTGCACAGCAGCTTAGGTTTTTTTCATCCACACTGCACTGGATTTAATGTGTTTTTAAAAGCCGTTATTGTTCTCGATCCTTTGATTTCTTTGTCAGAACTCTTCCATAACTGAACGCCTATGAGAGGAGCCCACAGCAGAGACTGAGGCGCAGGTCAGTGTGAAGCAGGATTATTAGAGGGAAACAGGACATGGTGACGGGAGCTGCAGATGTGGAGCGGCTGGAGAAAACTGGGGCAAACGCACGGGCTGGAGGAGGTGGACACAGGCTGGAGGAGGTGGACAGGCTTAAAGACGTGGACAGGCTGGACGACGACAAGGAGATGAAGAGGACGACATGGAGCAACAGGGAATGATGAGGAATAAAAGCATTCTGCAGCCTGAGCTCAGCCACGGCCCCGGTGAGGAGCAGGAGTGAGGGGAACACACACCAAACCCTCACTCCAGCTGTTTTCAGGCCGACCAGAGCGCTGCTGGTGCTGGTTCCTGCACCAGTTCCCCTGGAACCAAAGTTCTCACCGTGAACAAGCCTCTTTCAAACTGTTTAAGTGAACCCTGATGTGTCATCGACAGAGAAGTGGATTTGCCACCAAATAAAAACAAGGCCAGAAAAAACACTCATGGATCACATCACTGACACCTGAGAGAATATGGAGATAAATCATGATTTATCTGCACTGAGCTTTGCTACAACAACACATCTGCCAGACAAACGGTACAGAATAATTTGTAGACTTAAAACTTTTCTTGTCATTTGTGAAGAGACACATTAAATCTCTGCAGCAGCAGGTCCGGATGTGCCTCCTGTGATGTTTGTTTCCCCCTGTGACCCGGATGAACCTGATGAACCTGCTCACGTCGTCTGTGACGTCACCGTTTGCTTGAAAAAAACAACTTTTTGGTTCCCAAACGCTCTGAATTTTGGCATGACCACGTCAGTCAGTTAAAGATGAGGTGCAGGAACTGGCACCGGCCTGAAGACGCCTCCTGAGACTTCGCTCCATCATCTCACTTCTGAATCTGGGGTTTTAAACATGTCGGTTCCTTTTAAGTTGCAGTGGTTTGTTCTTATCTCAGACAGTGAATATTTACAGAAACACTCTGCACTTTGTTTCCTACACGACTTTGAGGAGACTTAAGTCACAATATCACATTTCCAACACTTTAAGTTGAACAGATAATGGAGATAACTGGACGACTCTATAATGTGAACAGCTCCTTTTACTTTAGTTCAGTCGGCGACTCCACGACTGAAACGATCCAGATGATTCTAGTGAAGATGTGTGGAGTTTAAAAACACAGTGGAGCACTTCCTGTATCACCACATGATGACATCACAAGGTGGAACAGAGTATTTTCTGTTTCAGCCTAAATGTGCAGAGTTTGTGCATTAAACGTGAGGGAAACAAAACCCAACGCGACTCTGGGCACGTTTTGATGAAAAAATCCATTATAACAGATCAGAAAGTGGAGGGACACTGGTGAGACTCGGTGAGGCTTTTCACCACAGAGACAGAGGTTAAATGCCACACTGTGGAACATCTCCACGGCAACAGGCATGAGGCAAACGCTCCGTCTCCGTCAGAATGAGTCCTGAAGGCGACTGTGGGGTTAGTGTGGGGCAAATGTCTCCTCCTGAGCCTGTCCATCACAACCTGCTTTTCTCATTCATTTACCTGTGCCCCCCGCGACCCCCGTGACCCCCGCGACCTCTGACCCCAGAACAGCTCCGGTCTGACCCGGGATCAGGTTCAGACCCGGTGTAGATCCACCTGCAGGACGCTCAAATCTCCAGAGGAAAGAACGAGAGGTTTGATGAACAGAAGAGGACGAAGGAACAGAAATGTGTCGTTAAAGTCTTTTCTGCGTCTTTCTGTCGTCACGGAGACCAAACCAGGACAGGTGACAGGTCAGATCTGTGGAGAGGCGAGGTGTTTAAGAGCCCAGTGCATTCGTCTCTACATGTGTTTGAGCCGTTTTATTCCAGCGTCTGTTGAATCCAACACAAACTCACCTCATTCATGCAGGAGGAGAAACACTGAGGCCGAAAAAAGCACAAACACAGAGACTGACTTTGTGTCTCTGTTTACGCTGCAAAAAAGGCCCATCAAAAATAAGACAAAAATACCTATTTTGAGGTAAAAATGCCTATTTTAAGTGAAATTTTCTGCCAGTGCAGTGAGAAATTTTCACTTACCAAGTTTTCTTAAAACAAGACGAAATCTGAATCTTGTTCTAAGCAGAAAACACGAGTTTCAAGTGTTTATGGACAGATTTTTCCCCTTATTGGTTTGAGAAGGAAGTTAAAGAGGCTTAACCTGGACTGAGTTAGTATAAAAAGTGCTTAGAATAAGTTGTAAAATCGAGATAAGATAAATCAGGAGGAATATCTGGAAACAAGTGAAAAAATCTCATCTTATTAAGTAAAAAAAAGATGAATCTGCTTAATTCAAGTCAGTTTAACTTTGCTAGAAAATCCTTTTTTTGCAGTGTATCTGCAGTGACGGTGAATTCCTGCTGCTTTATCGGACGCACAAATAGAAGGAAGGAAGAAGGAAAAGCTCTTTATCGTATTCCGAGTGAAAAGAACTGCCAACATCGGATTAAACGGTTTTCAAACCTCCACAAAAGGAAAAGTGACGATCCGAGCAAACCGTGGAACCCAATCAGAACACGTGTGTTGACAGATTTGGGCATTTCTTAAAATTCATGATTTTATGACTTCTGATTTTGCTGTGAACGGCCCTGGAGTTTCTACGGAGGAGCTGTGGATGTGGCTGAAGTGGATGTTCAGACACATATTTGGTGATTCAGACAGAAATTTGCTTTCGTCCTTTTGGTTTTGTCGGGGTTAAAGGTGATTTGGCTCCTTCAAATCGTCTTCAGTGTTCTGCAGTTACAGAGGAGAAATCACCAGGATCACAGCCGTTTCCTACTTTCTCGCTACCTTCACTGTGTTTCTTGCCGCCGGCCAAAATATTTCCCAGCCGCAGTGAAACTCACCTATAAGCAGTAAAATCAGACAAACAGATCATTTTGCAGTGGGCTCTGATTTTTTTTCTGGAGCTGTTTAATGTCACACTGTGGAACATTCCAGGCAGAGCAGTGACACCCACAGTCATCGTGATGTTTGTGCCTCACAGCCTGGACCCTCTGTGCTCACAGCTCCAGTGAAACGTTCCAGTGTGAACAGGAGGGAAGTTCAGGTAACTTTATTTCACAGACACATGTCCCCAGAGACTCTGTCCAGAGCTTTAGTATCAGAACATTCTTCATTCACTCCAGACGCACTGGTGTAAACTCCTGTAGCCACAGCCGCCCTGGGACGGACTGACAGAAGCTTAAATCCTGCTCCTTCACCTGCAGAAACAGCTTCATGTGGATCAGACTGTGAACCCTGAGGTCAGCAGGACGTTCTGCTCTCACCTGGACACTGGGGGAATCCTGCAGAGATGTGGAAAGATCCTGGAGCGTTTGGTTCTCCTCAAGTGTCTGTGCGTCACGGTGTCGCCTCTGTCCTCCCGCAGAGTCTGCAGAGTCTTACCCCTCCTCATGTTGAAGCTGCAAGACCACTGCTTTACTAAATACTCTTAAAATACAACACTAAATACAGCCCGTTAAACACTGTCCCACTTCAACTGTGGCTTTAACTGTTTGTTAATCGTACTTAATTTGTTTATATTGTTTTAAGGCGACGTCCAGTGTCCAGAAAGGCTCCTAATAAATCTAATGTATTATTATTATTATTATTATTATTATTATTATTTAAAGGAGCACCTGCACCTCTCCTTCCTGTGAACATCATGTTTTTTTCCTGTCAAATGGAACAGAAAACTCGCCCCAAAGTTCTTGTAGAGGTGCAAATGAGGAGCAGCAACTTAAAGGGGAAAAACCTGGTGTAAAACCTGCCCAGTGCACTCAAACGGCCGATGTCCCAAAGCTTTTTTAAAGTTTGAAATGACGTTTCAGCATAAAGCCTTATTTTGTTCTTGTTTTGGACCACAGTGCACTGCTTCTGTAAGTGCTGCTCCCTCCATTAACACAGAGTAAAGTCCCACGTGCTGCTGCTTCACGTGTGTTTTACCTGCACGTTGTTCAATCACAGAAATAACATCAAATATGAATCATGAATAATCTATAAACTGTGTCTGTCCCTGTGGCAGAAACATAAACGCTCTGTGTCCTGAAGTTTTTCCTTCACACTCGGAGCTCCACAGGCCTCATTATTCAGGAGATCGTGTTACACCTGTGGCCCCGCCCCTTCCTCTCACCTCTAATGACCTGTGAGTGTGGCCCCGCCCCCTCACCTGTCTCCCCCGTCTCACCTGTCTCACCTGTCTCCCCGGAGCCTTTTGTCTGACCCGCGGGGCTCAGTCTCCGTTCACCTGCTTCACCACCGCTAATTATGACCTGCCCCAGAACCACGGGGCCGTTTAAAGAAAAGACTGAAGCTCAGAGCTCGAGTCCCAGAAGCAGGAACAGCGTCACACACGGTATAATCTGTAGAATTAATCAAACATGAACATATTTGGTGAAACATTTAGTTTGAAAACACAAATCTTGTTCTTGTGTCTCCTGTAGGTATAATCTGCAACATGTGGATCATTATGTTAGAATTTGGTCATTTTTGAGCTGATTTAAAAAAAAAGCTCAATTTATTTGATTTATTTTAATGTATTTATGTATTTGAACAGAAAACATGAAACTCGCAGAGGAAAGATCTGTGCCAGATGGAGCTCCTCTCCATCTGCAGGCCTCAGGTACAAAATCCATTCGTTTAACTCTTTACATAAATGATTCGCTGCCTCGCTGAAGCCGACTTGTTTCACCAAAAATAAAACTGAAGGAAGTAAGTCCGCAACAGTGGGAGAAAATAAGAGGTTAAAGACTGAAACATGCACGAATCACCCAAAACACAACTTCACGTGAGTGATTTTTAAATTCTAATGAACTTTTTCACATATTTCCAGTGTCAGGAGCATAAATCTGAGTTTAACATTTATATGAAGCATTTTTAGTGTAAAATGTCATGTGGTGCAACCGAGAATAACCTGAAAATAGTTTTATTTTCTAAAACATGTTGTTATATTAATCTAAGTTGTGAGTCATATGAAGTGTATAGAAACAAACTGTTGTGTTTCTTTACATTTTTAATGCATATTGATATTTTCTTTTGCTCCAATATGACGTCACCTGTTTGTGTTTAATGAACAAACTACTGCCCTGGAAAATGCTGAAAATGAAGGAAAACGCCTAAAGAACCGTTCACCCAAGTCGACTTTGTCTGTTATTAAACTCCAGCCATATTTAGTCCCAGCTTTTTTATGTCTTGCACTAATATTAGTATTCCCTCCATCTTCTCCCGCTTAATCCGGCTGGGTCACGGGGGCAGTTTAC
This sequence comes from Odontamblyopus lacepedii, assembly GCA_034769755.1. NCBI lineage: Eukaryota > Metazoa > Chordata > Actinopteri > Gobiiformes > Gobiidae > Odontamblyopus > Odontamblyopus lacepedii. Next base: position 44,833,692 of record CM068346.1, read on the forward strand.
TGCCCAATCCTCACAGCCCCTGACCCCCTATGAACCCCTCTGCAGGTGGTGAGCCCACAGGAGGGATACTAGTATTTATTTATTTATTTATTTATTTATTTATTTATTTATTTATTTCCGTCCTGTGTGTAAATGCACCATGAGCATGTCTGTGTCGAGGTGGAGCTGCTTTAATCTCTGTGCCTGTGCACAGTGTGAATTGTGCATAAAGTGACAATAAAAGTTGTTCTTTTCTGTTCTGTTCTGTAACATTTGTTGTAATGTTGTATTATATTTTTCTTCTGCACATTTCCTGCTCCATCATGTTTTTAAAGCACTCATATTAAGTTATTTCTAATCTATGTTACACTTTGTCTCCTCATAAATCAGGAGCTCGTCCGAACAAACCGAGAAACCCAATCACAGACTGAGAAACGTGAGCCCTGAGACAACAGAAGGTGCTAATGTCATCCTAATGGTCTGTTAGCTCCAGGGCTAATGCTAACACTCTCAGCAGGACAAAAACACATTCATGACAGCATGTTTTCACTTAGCTGTTAGCTCTGTTAGCTCCAGGGCTAATGCTAACACTCCCAGCAGGACAAAAACACATTTATGACGGCGCGTTTCCACTTAGCTGTTAGCTCTGTTAGCTCCAGGGCTAATGCTAACCCTCCCAGCAGGACAAAAACACATTTATGACGGCGCGTTTCCACTTAGCTGTTAGCTCTGTTAGCTCCAGGGCTAATGCTAACCTTCCCAGCAGGACAAAAACACATTTATGACAGCATGTTTTCACTTAGCTGTTAGCTCTGTGAGCTCCAGGGCTAATGCTAACACTCCCAGCAGGACAAAAACACATTTATGACGGCGCGTTTCCACTTAGCCGTTAGCTCTGTTAGCTCCAGGGCTAATGCTAACCCTCCCAGCAGGAGAAAAACACATTTATGATGGCGCGTTTCCACTTAGCCGTTAGCTCTGTTAGCTCCAGGGCTAATGCTAACCCTCCTTGCAGCACAGCTCGAGCAGAAAACACCTCCAGAACCACAGCAGCATTTACGGCGTCGAAGTGTCATAAACTCTGGAAGGTGAACCTAAGATGGCGTCGTGTTGGTTCCAGTGGCCTGAGCTCATCGGCGTGTGGGTCTAAAAATACATTTTTCCTTGTGTATAACTTCCTTTATAAAGCTTTTCCCACAGTCTGAAGTGTCCCTGTAGGTCTGTGGAGCTTCTGCCCCATCACCAAATCTGCAACCAAAAAGATTCACAAAGGAGAAACATTCTTCATGAAGAATTTATCCACAACAATCAAGGGAAGAAAGACGAAAACTTAGAAGAAACAACGACGAGCATCAGTGAAACGAGCAACACTAACGTTCTGGTCCTGGAGGAAACAGAAGGAACTTGTTCAGATTCTACAATTACAATAAAAACTCCACTTCCTGATGTGGATCTGACTCAGACAGATTTGTGCAGGTGAATGTGACACGTCTCCAGGACCAGAACGTTTTTACAAAGACAACTTTAAGGCACTTTTTAAAACATGTATGTGGTGAAAATAGAAAAGAATTTCACAAAATCCGACCTTCGTGTGAGTTGTGGACGTCCTGTCAGAACACGGGTCGTGTGAATTCCCCAAACGATCCGGGGGTCGATCCAAACGACAAATGAGTTCAATCCAAACAATAACTGAGCTGTTTTAAAAGATCCCAGAGAATCAACGCGGTGTGACTCACTGTGGCACATGAAAACTGTCTGGGGCGGAATAAAGTGGAGAGATCCATGGTCTTGTCATGTCTGGTTCAGTCCTGGTTTAGCCCAGGTTTAGTTCAGGTTCAGTCTTGGTTCAGTCCTGGTTCAGTCCTGGTTCAGTCCTGGTTCAGTCCTGGTTCAGTCCTGGTTTAGTCCAGGTTTAGTTTAGGTTCAGTCCTGGTTCAGTCCTGCTTTCAACCTTGTTCAGTCCTCCTTTAGACCTGGTTCAGTCCTGCTTTAGACCTGGTTCAGTCCTGCTTTAGACCTGGTTCAGTCCTGGTTTAGTCCTGGTTCAGTCCTGGTTTATTGCGGTCTCTTGTGTTTGGGGTGAGGTCTTAATCAGGGGTCAGAGGTCAGAGGTCGCCCTCATGACCCCGCCCCCCTCGGCCTCGACCTCCGTTAATGTGCGTGAAATCACAGACGCTTTGAAAAGAGCCGCTGAGAGCCAAGAGCCGAGAGCCGAGAGCCGGATCTGAGCCGGATCTGAGCCGGATCTGAGCCGGATCTGAGTCTGGATCTGAGCCGGATCTGAGCCGGATCTGAGCCGGATCTGAGTCTGGATCTGAGCCGGATCTGAGCCGGATCTGAGCCGGATCTGAGCCGGATCTGAGTCTGGATCTGAGTCTGGATCTGAGTCTGGATCTGAGCCGGATCTGAGTCTGGATCTGAGCCGGATCTGAGCCGGATCTGAGCCGGATCTGAGCCGTTCCACCCTGTGATGTCATAAAGTGGTAGTTTTCAAGTGAACAGTTTTTACATTCTTTTAATTTCTTCAGCAGAGACAATTCCAGGTTCGAAATGATCCGTATGATTTTAATCTAACTAAGAAAAGAAAGTTTGATCGTGATTGAAAGTAAATTTTTGCCCTTAAAATATGAAAATACATCTGCTACACTTAAAATAAGAAAAACAACAACTTTTTGTACTTAAAATACGAAACAAAATAACCTGGACTAAACCTGGACCAGGTTTAGTCCAGGTTTAGTCCAGGTCTTGGAGACGTTGTCTGAAACCAGCGATATCTTTTCACACCGTAGTGAAGGTGTGTGGAGTTTAGAAACACAGTGGAGCACTTCCTGTATGACCACATGATGACATCACAAGGTGGAAGAGTTTTTTTCAGTCTCGTGCTAAATGCTCGGGGTTTGTGTGTTAAACATGTGAGTGAAACAAAACACAGCTCCAGGTCTGTTTGTGACCTGGACTCAGACTTGACCCATTTAAAGCTGATGTTCAGTTGGAGCAGTTCAGGACCGAGTCGCCTGAAGGGGTCCAGTCTGTCGTCTTCAGGAAAAGAAAAGAAAGATTCGTCTCGTATCGTCCTCCTTTCATTTCAAGCATCAGTCGATACTAAAAGGAAAACTCCAGGTCGAATCTCCTCACCTCTGTCTCCATAAAGATGTGAGGAGCAGGTGGAGGTTCTGGCTCAAGGGCACAACAGAACTCGATCTGAACCAAACGAGAACATGTGTGAACGCACTTAGAAAAATCCTGATCTTCACTAGTCCTGGTTTAGTCCTGGTTTAGTCTGGGTTTAGCCCTGGTTTAGTCCTGGTTTAGTTCTGGTTTAGTCCTAGTTTTGGCCTGGTTTAGTCTGGTTTTAGTCTGGGTTTAGCCCTGGTTTAGTCCTGGTTTAGTCCTGGTTCAGTCCTGGTTTAGTCCTGGTTTAGTCCTAGTTTAGTCCTGGTTTAGTCCTGGTTTAGTCTGGGTTTAGCCCTGGTTTAGTCCTGGTTTAGTCCTGGTTTAGTCCTAGTTTAGTCCTGGTTTAGTCCTGGTTTAGTCTGAGTTTAGCCCTGGTTTAGCCCTGGTTCAGTCCTGGTTTAGTCCTGGTTTAGTTCAGGTTCAGTCTTGGTTCAGTCCTGGTTCAGTCCTGGTTCAGTCCTGGTTCAGTCCTGGTTCAGTCCTGGTTTAGTCCAGGTTTAGTTTAGGTTCAGTCCTGGTTCAGTCCTGCTTTAGTCCTAGTTTAGTCCTGGTTTAGTCTGGTTTTAGTCTGGGTTTAGCCCTGGTTTAGTCCTGGTTTAGTCCTGGTTTAGTCCTAGTTTAGTCCTGGTTTAGTCCTGGTTTAGTCTGGGTTTAGCCCTGGTTTAGTCCTGGTTTAGCCCTGGTTTAGTCCTGGTTTAGTCCTGGTTTAGTCCTAGTTTAGTCCTGGTTTAGTCCTGGTTTAGTCTGGGTTTAGCCCTGGTTTAGTCCTGGTTTAGTCCTGGTTTAGTCCTAGTTTAGTCCTGGTTTAGTCCAGGTTTAGTCCAGGTTTAGTCCAGGTCTTGGAGACGTTGTCTGAAACCAGCGATATCTTTTCACACCATAGTGAAGGTGTGTGGAGTTTAGAAACACAGTGGAGCACTTCCTGTATGACCACATGATGACATCACAAGGTGGAAGAATTTTTTTCAGTCTCGTGCTAAATGCTCGGGGTTTGTGTGTTAAACATGTGAGTGAAACAAAACACAGCTCCAGGTCTGTTTGTGACCTGGACTCACACTTGACCCATTTAAAGGTGATGTTCAGTTGGAGCAGTTCAGGACCTTCGCCCTGAGCCAGGGTCCAGTCTGTCGTCTTCAGGAACAGAAAAGAAAGATTCGTCTCGTATCGTCCTCCTTTCATTTCAAGCATCAGTCGATACTAAAAGGAAAACTCCAGGTCGAATCTCCTCACCTGTGTCTCCATGGAGATGTGAGGAGCAGGTGGAGGTTCTGGCTCAAGGGCACAACAGAACTCGATCTGAACCAAACGAGAACATGTGTGAACGCACTTAGAAAAATCCTGATCTTCACTAGTCCTGGTTTAGTCCTGGTTTAGTCTGGGTTTAGCCCTGGTTTAGTCCTGGTTTAGTTCTGGTTTAGTCCTAGTTTTGGCCTGGTTTAGTCTGGTTTTAGTCTGGGTTTAGCCCTGGTTTAGTCCTGGTTTAGTCCTGGTTCAGTCCTGGTTTAGTCCTGGTTTAGTCCTAGTTTAGTCCTGGTTTAGTCCTGGTTTAGTCTGGGTTTAGCCCTGGTTTAGTCCTGGTTTAGTCCTGGTTTAGTCCTAGTTTAGTCCTGGTTTAGTCCTGGTTTAGTCTGAGTTTAGCCCTGGTTTAGCCCTGGTTCAGTCCTGGTTTAGTCCTGGTTTAGTTCAGGTTCAGTCCTGGTTCAGTCCTGGTTCAGTCCTGGTTCAGTCCTGGTTCAGTCCTGGTTTAGTCCAGGTTTAGTTTAGGTTCAGTCCTGGTTCAGTCCTGCTTTAGTCCTAGTTTAGTCCTGGTTTAGTCTGGTTTTAGTCTGGGTTTAGCCCTGGTTTAGTCCTGGTTTAGTCCTGGTTTAGTCCTAGTTTAGTCCTGGTTTAGTCCTGGTTTAGTCTGGGTTTAGCCCTGGTTTAGTCCTGGTTTAGCCCTGGTTTAGTCCTGGTTTAGTCCTGGTTTAGTCCTAGTTTAGTCCTGGTTTAGTCCTGGTTTAGTCTGGGTTTAGCCCTGGTTTAGTCCTGGTTTAGTCCTGGTTTAGTCCTAGTTTAGTCCTGGTTTAGTCCTGGTTTAGTCCTGGTTTAGTCCTAGTTTAGTCCTGGTTTAGTCTGGGTTTAGCCCTGGTTTAGTCCTGGTTTAGTCCTGGTTTAGTCCTGGTTTAGTCCTAGTTTAGTCCTGGTTTAGTCTGGGTTTAGCCCTGCTTTAGTCCTGGTTTAGTCCTGGTTTAGTCCTAGTTTAGTCCTGGTTTAGTCTGGGTTTAGCCCTGGTTTAGTCCTGGTTTAGTCCTGGTTTAGTCCTGGTTTAGTCCTGGTTTAGTCCTAGTTTAGTCCTGGTTTAGTCCTGGTTTAGTCCTGGTTTAGTCCTAGTTTAGTCCTGGTTTAGTCTGGGTTTAGCCCTGCTTTAGTCCTGGTTTAGTCCTGGTTTAGTCCTAGTTTAGTCCGGGTTTGGTTTTGAGTTGAATTCTTGTTTAGTTCTCATTTAGTTCTACATGATGTTGTAATTTGGGCATTTAGGGAGTATTATCTGTGACATAAGGTGAGTTGTACAGTTGTAGGGAGTATTATCTGTGACATAAGGTGAGTTGTACAGTTGTAGGGAGTATTATCTGTGACATAAGTGAGTTGTACAGTTGTAGGGAGTATTATCTGTGACATAAGGTGAGTTGTACAGTTGTAGGGAGTATTATCTGTGACATAAGTGAGTTGTGCAGTTGTAGGGAGTATTATCTGTGACATAAGTGAGTTGTACAGTTGTAGGGAGTATTATCTGTGACATAAGTGAGTTTTGCAGTTGTAGGGAGTATTATCTGTGACATAAGTGAGTTTTGCAGTTGTAGGGAGTATTATCTGTGACTTAAGGTGAGTTTTGCAGTTATAGGGAGTATTATTTGTATTTCTCGCCTGCGTCTGAATCGTGGGCTCCGTCGTGACCTCTGACCTGTGACCCGGAGCTAATTTGGGTGCAGTAAAGCGTCTCCGTGGAAACGGCACCGGCTCTGCTGAAATGTGACGGTGAAAAGGAGGAAGAGAAGAGCCGCGCGACGCACAATTCGGTCAGGACGCAGAGGGGGACGTTTTACACCGTCGCACACACAGACACAACATAAACTACTGGCTCTATGTTCAACTGTTACTCCGTCCTGAGCAGCAGTGATTATACAAACAGTAGTAGTAGTAGTAGTAGCAGTAGTAGTAGTAGTAGTAGTAGTAGTAGTAGCAGTAGTAGTAGTAGGAGTAGTAGTAGTGTTGTAGCTGCAGCAGCAGCAGTGGTCGTGGTTGCTGGCAAGTGGCAGTAGCAGCAGTTGGTAGCTGGCAGCAGTGGTAGCTGGCTAGCAGTGGTTGTTGCTGCTGGTAGCGCTGGCGGCTGGTAGTGCTGGTAAGTGGCAGCGGCAGTTGCTGCAGTGTTAAGTAGTGGCGGTGGCGGTGGTGGTGGCGGTTGCTAGCGGTGCATATTTAGTGCCAGCGGTGCTGTATTAGCATGGTGGCAGTGGTAGCGGTGGTAGCAGTTATTGTTAGCAGTGGCAGCATTATAGCAGTATAGTAGTAGTGGCAGTAGTAGTAGTAGTAGTAGTAGTAGTAGTAGTAGCAGTAGTAGTAGTAGTAGTAGTAGTAGTAGTAGTAGTAGTAGTAGTAGTAGTAGTAGTCATATAGTTAGGATGTTAATCTCACGAGCAGTTATACTAGTTGTACTATTGTTTAAGTAGTAGTAGTAATAGTTATAGTATAGTTAGGATCTCTTTAGTACTTGTAGTAGTTATAGTATTTGTAGTATAGTTAGTTCATCTTTAGTGCCCCCTGCTCACAGTTGTAGTATTGTAGTACTCGTAGTATTTGTAGTATTTGTAGTATTTGTAGTATTTGTAGTATTTGTAGTAGTAGTAGTTATAGTATAGTTAGTTCCTCCGGACCCGCCACAAGTGGCGCTGTGTGATAAAACTGACAGAGCCCCGAGCCACTTCCGGTCTCCACTTCCTGCTCCCGGCTGTGGCCTGTATCGCGGGGCAGAGGCTGCACAGAACCGCCCGCGGTATTCTGAATTCTACTCAAAAAAAATCTCAAACTCAATGGTGAGTGACCCAAGAGCTTATTTTATATAATGCATTTGCCAAAAGCTTGCTAACTAGCGCAGAAGCGGCTAAATTAAGTAAAATAATCACTTCCGGGTTGCCGCGATCAACTTTTCTGAACGTTTTCGGCTCTCTTGAGTTTTGTTTTGAGTTTAGAAACTCAAGAGAACAGTTTAAAATAATGCATTTAAAACTTTAACAGTTAATTATGGTCTGTATCGGACACTGTTTAATCGTTATGTCTAAATCTTTCTTTTACTTATGCTAATGGTACAAACCCATTGAAACTGATTCACTACATGTCTTGTAGTCTAATTGGTTATGGAGATTATAAATATGTATTGTTGCGCAACTGAACTATATTGTTAGCTTTGAATTTGGATTCATTCATTCATTCAAATGCAATGCAATGATTACTTTATAAAGGGAATGATAATACTATGAAATGTTACTAGTAACTGACTTGTGATTTATTTTTTTTATTTTTTTTTTACCTTTGTCACAGGTCAATTTTTTTTTTTTTTTTTTACCACACCATGAACTCTGATTCCTCGTTCTGAGGTGACGAGCTTAAAACCAGAACAATCTACGAACTGGTAGGATCTTTCTGTTTTTCTCCTTCGTTATCCGGACTCGGATTTTTTGGATCATTTTGCGTTGAACGTTTTTTACAAACTGGATTTTTTGTGTTGAACCTTTGCATTTTCGTTTGCATTTGAACTCAACTGAGGATTACAAAACCTCCCAAAGGAACTTGAACTAATCAAAGTAAAAATCCTTGATGCAAAACTTGAAAAGGGACTTGAGCTAAAGGTGTTTTGTTTTTTTTGTGGTCTTTTGCCACACTGGCATTTATTCCAATTATTTATTTTGTTTGTTTTCCCTGTACATTCTCAGTTTATTTAATATATTCAGTTAAACTTATTTCTGTCTCCTGTGTGTTTCATTCTCCCCAAACTCCCATAACGAGTCTGGTTTTCCTGTCAGTCACATGCGTCCCACTGTAATAACTCAGCCTTAACGTTTTAGCGTCCCCAACTTTTAAGTTAGCTTTACAGCGTTACATAGTACTTGTAGTACTTGTAGTACTTGTAGTACTCGTAGTATAGTTAGTTCCTCTTTAGTGCCACCCTCACAGTTGTAGTATTGTAGTACTCGTAGTACTTGTAGTAGTAGTTATAGTATAGTTAGTTCCTCTTTAGTGCCGCCCTCACAGTTGTAGTATTGTAGTATTGTAGTACTCGTAGTACTTGTAGTAGTAGTTATAGTATAGTTAGTTCCTCTTTAGTGCCGCCCTCACAGTTGTAGTATTGTAGTATTGTAGTACTCGTAGTACTTGTAGTAGTAGTTATAGTATAGTTAGTTCCTCTTTAGTGCCGCCCTCACCGTCGCCTCGTTTGCTCCACAAAAGCCTCTGGGGTCTTTTCTCTGGGGCCGATCGGAGCGTGAACTGCAGCATAAATCAGACATTAGTGCAGAGCTGGGGCCACACAGAGCCGGGCCCCGGGCTGAGGGGCGGTAGTGGGGGGGGCCCGGGGCAGTTGGGGGCTCGGGGGTAGTGGGGGGGCCTGGGGCAGTTGGGGGCTCGGGGGTAGTGGGGGGGCCCGGGGCCTCGGCGCGCGGTGTAAAACAGTTAAAAGCTTATTAGTGCCCCTGAAAGAGAGACTGATTCCCACTTTGTAGAGGACACCCAGGGCCCGGGCTTTGAGGCGATTGTGAAGGGGCCAATTCAGACGGGGACCCCCCCTGGAGCTTCCCCCCGGAGCCCCCCTGATGCCCCCCCCCTCAGCTCTGGGGCCCCGTAAGCCCCGCCCCTGCCCCGGCCTGGCCCCGCCCCCTCTGCTCTGTCAGGAAACACTCGGACGCTCTTCAGCTCAGTGGAAAAACAGCAGCGTGTACAGAAAGAACACTTACACTCAACTTCCGTTCACACCGGCGACTCTCACTCACTGCTCTTTGTTTTTTCTGTTTTATTTTCTTAATCAGTGAAACACGTCGGATTTGGCAGCGTCGCGTCATCGTGTTGGTTCAGTTCTGTCCATCACAGGGGCCACAGCTCACAGCACTTTGTTTTGATACGTTTACAACGACTTCTGCTCCGATTGGGCCCCGCAGTTTCCTAACGCCTCAGTTTAGATGAATATTATGATTGAAAATGTCCAAATTATAATGTAATGATCAGACACAGGCACCTTATGGTAGTTTTTATTAAGTTATTAGTTAGAAAATGCAGCAGTAGCAGTAGTCTAGTTGTAGTAGTGGTAGTAGTTTAATTGTAGTAGTAGTAGTAGTAGTAGTAGCAGTAGTAGTAGTAGTAATATATTACTAGTTGTCCCTCACAGCCCCGCCCCCCGCCGCCTTTAGCTCTGTTACTCATTACTCTGGGCTGGAGTCAATGGGCTTTGTGTGCTGCACCTGACCAGGCTGAACTGCAGCTAACCTCCATAAACCGCCATAAACTACTAAAACTACTAAAACTACTACTCCTAAAACTACTACTAAAACTAGTACTACTAAAACTACTCCTAAAACTACTACTCCTAAAACTAGTGCTACTAAAACTACTACTAAAACTACTACTCCTAAAACTACTACTAAAACTAGTACTACTAAAACTACTACTAAAACTACTACTCCTAAAACTACTACTCCTAAAACTACTACTAAAACTAGTACTACTAAAACTACTACTAAAACTACTACTACTAAAACTAGTACTACTAAAACTACTACTACTAAAACTACTACTAAAACTACTACTACTAAAACTAGTACTACTAAAACTACTACTAAAACTACTACTACTAAAACTACTACTAAAACTACTACTACTAAAACTACTACTCCTAAAACTACTACTAAAACTAGTACTACTAAAACTACTACTAAAACTACTACTACTAAAACTACTACTAAACCACCACTAAAACTACCACTACTAAAACTACTACCACTAAAACTACTACTCCTAAAACTACTACCAAAACCACTACTAAAACTACTACTAAAACTACTACTACTAAAAACTACTACTCCTAAAACTACTACTTTTACCAAAACTACTACTAAAACTAGTACTACTAAAACTACTACTAAAACTACTACTACTTACTAAACTACTACTACTAAAACTACTACTAAAACTAGTACTACTAAAACTACTAAAACTACTACTAAAAACTAGCATTACTAAAACTACTAAAACTACTACTAACTAGTACTACCAAAACTACTAACAAAATACTACCAAACTACTACCAAATACTACTACCAAAACTACTACCAAACTACTACCAAAACTACTACCAAACTACTACCAAACTACTACCAAAACTACTACCAAACTACTACCAAAACTACTACCAAACTACTACCAAACTACTACCAAAACTACTACCAGAACTACTACCAAACTACTACCAAAACTACTACCAAACTACTACCAAACTACTACCAGAACTACTACCAAACTACTACCAAAACTACTACCAAACTACTACCAAAACTACTACCAAACTACTACCAAAACTACTACCAGAACTACTACCAAACTACTACTACTAAAACTACTACTAAAACCACTAATAAAAACTACTACTACCAAACTACTACCAAACTACTACCAGAACTACTACCAAACTACTACCAGAACTACCAAACTACTACCAAACTACTACCAAACTACTACTACTACTCCTAAACTACTACTAAACAAAATACTACTAAAACTACTAAAACTAGTACTACTAAACTAGTACTACTAAAACTACTACTACTAAACTACTACTACTACTAACTAATCATTACTAACTAGTACTACTACTAAACTAACTACTACTACTAAAACTACTACTAAAACTAGTACTACTACTACTAAAAAACTACTACTACAAAACTACTACAAAAACTAGTACTACCAAAACTACTACTAAACTACTACTACTAAAACTAGTACTACTAAAACTACTACTAAAACTACTACTACTAAAACCTAATAACTAAAACTACTACTAAAAACTACTACAAAACTACTACTACTAAAACTACTACTACTAAAACTACTACTACTAAAACTACTACTAAAACTACTACTAAAACTAGTACTACTAAAACTACTACTAAAACTACTACTACTAAAACTAGTACTACTAAAACTACTACTAAAACTACTACTACTAAAACTACTACTACTAAAACTACTACTAAAACTACTACTAAAACTACTACTACTAAAACTACTACTAAAACTAGTACTACTAAAACTACTACTAAAACTACTACTCCTAAAACTACTACTAAAACTAGTACTACTAAAACTACTACTAAAACTAGTACTACTAAAACTACTACTACTAAAACTAGTACTACTAAAACTACTACTAAAACTACTACTACTAAAACTAGTACTACTAAAACTACTACCAAACTACTACCAAACTACTACCAGAACTACTCCTAAAACTACTACTAAAACTAGTACTACTAAAACTACTACTAAAACTACTACTACTAAAACTACTACTACTAAAACTACTACTAAAACTAGTACTACTAAAACTACTACTAAAACTACTACTCCTAAAACTACTACTAAAACTAGTACTACTAAAACTAGTACTACTAAAACTACTACTAAAACTACTACTACTAAAACTAGTACTACTAAAACTACTACTAAAACTACTACTACTAAAACTACTACTACTAAAACTATTGCTCCTAAAACTACTACTCCTAAAACTACTACTAAAACTAGTACTACTAAAACTACTACTAAAACTACTACTACTAAAACTACTACTACTAAAACTACTACTAAAACTAGTACTACTAAAACTACTACTAAAACTACTACCAAAACTACTACCAAACTACTACCAAAACTACTACCAAACTACTACCAAAACTACTACCAAACTACTACCATAACAACTACCAAACTACTACCAAAACTACTACCAAACTACTACCAGAACTACTACCAGAACTACTACTACTAAAACTAGTACTACTAAAACTACTACTAAAACTACTACTACTAAAACTAGTACTACTAAAACTACTACTACTAAAACTACTACTAAAACTACTACTACTAAAACTAGTACTACTAAAACTACTACTAAAACTACTACTACTAAAACTACTACTACTAAAACTAGTACTACTAAAACTACTACTAAAACTACTACTACTAAAACTACTACTACTAAAACTACTACTAAAACTACTACTACTAAAACTACTACTACTAAAACTACTACTAAAACTAGTACTACTAAAACTACTACTACTAAAACTAGTACTACTAAAACTACTACTAAAACTACTACTACTAAAACTACTACTACTAAAACTACTACTACTAAAACTACTACTAAAACTATTGCTCCTAAAACTACTACTAAAGAAATCCTAACTACAGTTGTGCTCATAAGATCCTGACAGAGTTTAAGTTCTTGTTCCTCTTTCAGAGAATATGAACGACACAAACTTTTCCTTCACTCATGTTTGGTGCTTCTTGGGTGAAGCTGTTTCTTATCAAACTCCTGAGTTTCCTCTTTTTAAATCAGAATGAAACAGAAACTACACAAATGACCCAGTGAAGCTGGAGTCTTTTGTGATAGTTGTGGATGAGTTCTTTTCTCTGATGGTGAAGCTGCTCATTCTTCTGGGCAAAAGGCTCCAGTTCCTGTAAATTCTTGGGCTCTTGTCTGAACTGCAGCTTGAATCTGCCCAGAGGCTCAGTGATACTGAGGTCAGAAGAGACGAACACTCCAGAACCTTCACTTTATTCTGCAGAACCTTCACTTTATTCTGTAGAACCTTCACTTTATTCTGCAGAACCTTCACTTTATTCTGTAGAACCTTCACTTTATTCTGCAGAACCTTCACTTTATTCTGCAGAACCTTCACTTTATTCTGCAGAACCTTCACTTTATTCTGTAGAACCTTCACTTTATTCTGCAGAACCTTCACTTTATTCTGCAGAACCTTCACTTTATTCTGTAGAACCTTCACTTTATTCTGCAGAACCTTCACTTTATTCTGTGGAACCTTCACTTTATTCTGCGGAACCTTCACTTTATTCTGTAGAACCTTCACTTTATTCTGCAGAACCTTCACTTTATTCTGCAGAACCTTCACTTTATTCTGCAGAACCTTCACTTTATTCTCCAGAACCTTCACTTTATTCTATAGAACCTTCACTTTATTCTCCAGAACCTTCACTTTATTCTCCAGAACCTTCACTTTATTCTGCAGAACCTTCACTTTATTCTGCAGAACCTTCAATTTATTCTGCAGAACCTTCACTTTATTCTGCTGAACCTTCACTTTATTCTGTAGAACCTTCACTTTATTCTGCAGAACCTTCACTTTATTCTCCAGAACCTTCACTTTATTCTGCAGAACCTTCAATTTATTCTGCAGAACCTTCACTTTATTCTGCAGAACCTTCACTTTATTCTCCAGAACCTTCAATTTATTCTGCAGAACCTTCACTTTATTCTGCAGAACCTTCACTTTATTCTGCAGAACCTTCACTTTATTCTGTAGAACCTTCACTTTATTCTGCAGAACCTTCACTTTATTCTGCAGAACCTTCACTTTATTCTGCAGAACCTTCACTTTATTCTGCAGAACCTTCACTTTATTCTGCAGAACCTTCACTTTATTCTGCAGAACCTTCACTTTATTCTGCAGAACCTTCACTTTATTCTGCAGAACCTTCACTTTATTCTCCAGAACCTTCACTTTATTCTGCAGAACCTTCACTTTATTCTGCAGAACCTTCACTTTATTTTGCAGAACCTTCACTTTATTCTGCAGAACCTTCACTTTATTCTGTAGAACCTTCACTTTATTCTCCAGAACCTTCACTTTATTCTGCAGAACCTTCACTTTATTCTGTAGAACCTTCACTTTATTCTGCAGAACCTTCACTTTATTCTGCAGAACCTTCACTTTATTCTGCAGAACCTTCACTTTATTCTGCAGAACCTTCACTTTATTCTGTAGAACCTTCACTTTATTCTCCAGAACCTTCACTTTATTCTCCAGAACCTTCACTTTATTCTCCAGAACCTTCACTTTATTCTGTAGAACCTTCACTTTATTTTGCAGAACCTTCACTTTATTCTGCAGAACCTTCACTTTATTCTCCAGAACCTTCACTTTATTCTCCAGAACCTTCACTTTATTCTGCAGAACCTTCACTTTATTCTGCTGGAGCCACAGCTTCACTTTGTGTTTGGATCATTCTCATGTTGAATATCCAAGTCTGTCCCATGTGCTGCTTCTGGACCAGGAAATCATCAATTCTGCCAGAGGACGGAAACTGATGAGCACAACTGTAAACTAGAATTGCTGCTGCTACTATAACTTTAATACAAAACTAAAGTACTTTAAAGTTTTTGGTGCTTCACTTTTATCGTCGGCTTTTCAGTCCTGAGCTCTGACCCTCACGGACCTTCTGACCACAGATCAGAGGCTGTATCAGGATTATTTTAGTTTTTATTTTCATAGATTTGCTACTCAGACCAACATTTATTTGTTTTCATACCTCAGAGCAGTTTGGACTGTGCCGATAAGCCGTGTTTCTCATGGTGACGTCCACAGGTTGTTGTCGTGCCTCCAGGAGCAGGACGGAGTCTCGGGTGAGAGGAAAAGCCCCTCGTCCTGGTTTATCGTTTCCATATTTTACTTCAGACGCGTCACAGCGACATCATGAAAACCCTGAGGACGAGCGCTCTAAGAGTCCAAACGGGTTGGAAACAAACTAAACCTCAGTCTGAAAAAATAATCTACACGACAAAAAAGGATTTTCTAACATAGTTAAACTGACTTGAATTAAGCAGATTCATCTTAAAAGATCAATTTTAAGATTTTTTTACTTAAACCTTCAAGACCTGAGGGCAGTTTTAGTACATTTCTCCTCACCTGGATTTTGTTCTTAATGTTGCTTTTCAAACTGCCCCTTTTCCCCCTAATGAAGTGTTCTACCTCCTTTTGTTCAGTCCAACCTGTTATTTCACAATCTGCTGCTGTAGTTGTGTCATGAGGCTGTGAGAAAAGCTACAGGACCAGAAATAGAGATGAAAAAAATAAAATTCACTCTCTTTTATACAAAACCCACAGCAAACATGTAGAAACAACTTTTCAGACATAAAAAATGCTTAATTTAGGGCCTGAGCTACAAAAATGCAAAATCTCAAGTCTGTAAGTAAATTAAAAATCTCCTTATTGCCCTAAAAAAATTTTTTTATATAAAAACAAAGAATTAACTCCACTTAGAGCGACTTTTTCCCTCGTTATAAACACACACAGTCAGAGGAGTCGACCATCTTGACTCACTTCACTCTTTGGCAAAGTTTGGCTCGATCAAAATGGACGGAGCGCATGAGTTTGGGGAAAACAAAGTTCCTATTGGACACTCGTTTTGCTCCCGTCATCACACAGCGTGAGTGTGACGTAGGATAAAGCCGCAGAAATGTACGGAAACCTCTATGTCTGCACTTTCAGAGGGGAAAAGGACGTTTCTGTCTGTTACACTTACAAAGTTCTGCGGTTATAGAAACATGTTCCTCTGTGTCTTATAAGATAACGTCGGTCTTGGAGGGTTAATAAAATTATACTTTTTCTACTTGTTTCAAGATATTCATCCTGATTTATCTTATCTCGATATTACAACTTATTCTAAGCACTTTTTATATTAACTCAGTCCAGGTTAAGCCTCTTTAACTTCCTTCTCAAACCAATAAAGGGAAAAATCTGTCCATAAACACTTGAAACTCGTGTTTTCTGCTTAGAACAAGATTCATATTTCGTCTTGTTTTAAGAAAATTTGGTAAGTGAAAATTTCTTACTGCACTGGCAGAAAATTTCACTTAAAATAGGCATTTTTACCTCAAAATTGGTATTTTTTCCTATTTTTTGACAGGCCTTTTTTGCGGTGCAGCCTCTTTAAACACAGAGAATGTTTTACAGAGAATTATTCACTCCAGACCCTGTTGTAGCCACAGCTGCCCCGGGTCAGACTGACCAAAGTGAGGCTGGACCCTGAGCTGAGTGAACGTTCATGGAGTTTTGTGTAAAAGTGACTCTGAACTGTGTGGTTTTCTGTACGATTGTGCAGTTGGTGAGTCTGGAAAACTGTTTCTAGGGTCTGACTATTGTTTCATGTACATTTTACTGTTTTCCTAAATGTTCCTGATGTATTTCTGACCCTGTGACCTGTGGGACTGAGGATGGAGATGAGCCTCGTGGCCATAATCCGGCGTGTTTAACATTCATGCATTTGTCATTAACCTGCACTGTCCCAATCAAATAAACTCATCAATTAAATTAAATCTGCACCATCGCCCTGATCACCACCGACACTCACACGCCACATTCACACGAGGTGAAGTGGGCGAAGCGTCTTACCTCAGGACACGACCGTTTTTGCCACTGATCAGTGTTTAAACCAGATTTATTTTCGCCGCTCCAACTGTGTGAAATATGTTTGACCTCAGAACGTCGTGATGTCGTCTGAAACACAACGACAGAATCTTCACCTGCGGCTCACCTGCGGCTCACCTGCTGCTCACCTGCTGCTCACCTGCTGCTCACCTGCGGCTCACCTTCAGCTCACCTGCTGCTCACCTGCGGCTCACCTGCTGCTCACCTGCGGCTCACCTGCGGCTCACCTGCTGCTCACCTGCGGCTCACCTTCAGCTCACCTGCGGCTCACCTGCGGCTCACCTGCTGCTCACCTTCAGCTCACCTGCGCCGTAAAGTGATGCAAACTTCAGCCCATTCAAACCCTGCCTCATTTGACCCATTCACACACACACAGTGTGAGTGTGGTCGCTGCATTCGTCAGTTGCCGTCAGCCCCATAAACGTCCCTCCTGCTGATCTGTCACATCTGCATCAGTGAACAGAGCCGGGCCCTTTAATGCTGACGCTCCTCTGTCATAATGTGTGTTCAGAAAGAGTGTGTGAGGTCCTCATGTCCCCGGGACAGTCCTGACCCTGTGTCTCTGGACCAAAGACTTACACACAGGGGTCTTAGGGTTTTTTCACTTATCGTCCCCTTTAAATGACCTGAAGTCTGTTCTCTGTAACTGGACCAAAAAGTTACACACTGACACTTTCAGGCCGACAGAACCGTGCAGGTTCCTGCACCTAATTTCAAACTGACTGATGTGTTCATGCCGAAAATCAGAGCTTTCGGGAAGCAAAAAGTTGGTTCCCAATGGGAACCAAGTAAGACTTGTTTTTTTCCAAGTGAACCGTGACGTCACAGACGACGTGAGCAGGTTTATCCGGGTCACACACGGGAAAACAAAGAAAACGTGTGTGAATATGAATCCACGGGAATATGGAGGAGAAAAGAGACATGAAGATTGTGCCGTGGAGGAGACCAAATATTTGCCATGTGGACTTCAACAGAAGCTCGACAGCAGCAGGAGAAAAGGTGAGTTCTATCGATCCATATGTGATCCAGGAGTGTTATTTCTCATGCTCTTACGTCCACTTTGTACAGATCTGTTTTTATTTAGTGACAAAGCTGAGCCCTCTCTCCATGAGGCGTCCTGGGTTCACTTAAACGGTTCACAGGTCGTTTGTCGGTGAGAAGTTTAGTTCCAGTGGAACTGGTGCAGGAACCGGCCCCAGCACCTGTTCTGAAAACAGCTCCTGTGAGTTTATCACACAGAGGAACCGGGTTCTTTCTGCTCCACTTGAGCTCTGATGGGCCCAGTCCCTTTTCTGTCCACACCTCCTTCAGGTATTGTAAAGTCTTTATTTTCTGTATTTGCATTTGCGTCGGCATCACCACGACAACGAGCACAATCTGTTTAAAGCCGAGTCTTCCTGGTCACGTGACGGATCTACAGCGAAGGAGGTTAGAATAAGTGGAAAAAGGCGAAGAGAAGCTGGTGCTCTGTGTTCACACTGCAGATTCTGGGGCTGGAGCGTCACATCTGCACCAAAACACCGAGTCTGAGTGAGTTTGTCTTGAACCAAAACGACTCCAGGTTTGTGTCCGTTTCTGCCTCGTATGGTGGAAGTTTGTTTCTGTAGGGAGTATTATACGTCTGAGAACAGAAGTGCTCAGCTCTGACAGTCACAACATGAGTCAAACTTCACATCGCTCTGCCTGAAATGTTTCACAGTGCGGCATTAAACTTCACTTATAAGCAGCTCGTACCTCCAGGCCAGGTTAGAGGTCAGATCTGTGGAGAGACGAGCCCCGTCGTGCAACACGTTTGTCAAGTTCAACTAACTTTAAAGCCTTACTGTGGAATATTTCAGGCAAATCAGTGACATCTTCACACAGACGAGCAGAAAAGTCACATTTAGTTCCTCTTTAAGTTATTCAAATGTTTTTTCTCTTACTTTGTACTTAAAAAAAACACTAAATCTGTCCGAAAATGACTTAAAAGTAGTGAAAAGCAAAATCTATTCAAGTTAAAATGACTTGAATTAAGAAAGTTTTATCGTGATTTGAGTAAATTTCAGAGTAAAATGAGACTTTTGTACTTAAAATGTGAAACTAAATCAAATGTTGCTTGAATTAAGAAAAAAAAAACCTTATTCCTCTGGCAGATCATTTCACTTGTCAAGTTTAATCTATTCAAATAAAGTAAAATGTTCTTAATTTAAGTCATTTTAACTTCCCTAGATATTGTTTTTTTTCCAGTTTACACAAAAAAACCATAAATAAGCTCTTTAAACTGCTTTGTGTGCGAATTGTGCGATACAAATGAACTTCCCTATCAGAAAGTGACTTAATAGTGGTGAAATGACCTCACTGTGTGGACAGATCGTGTCACTGGACGAGTTCTCTTCAAATAAACTCCTCTGGACGAGAATGAAGCGTCTCAGGTCGAGTAAAATAAATCTGAAAACGACACGAAGAACCTGAGGGAAGTTTGACGTTCTTTGGCCTGATCAGAGAATTTTCCGGAGCTACGACTTTTATTACTCTTATTTCGGCGTCTCTGCACCTCAGACTCGTTTGTCTCACTCGGCAGACGACCTGTTCAGTTCTTTGCATTAAATTTTTTGAGCAAAAGTAAACGATAAGAAACGGAATTATGCAGAATCACGTCTCCCGTTGTATTTCGGTGGCGCTGCCTCCGCTGCCTCTCGGCGACTCCTCCATCAGCCCTTTTGTCTCCTCTCTCCAACAAACTCTCAATGGGATAAAGTGTGTTGTTTTTGTCTGCACTCAGCTCCGATTCAGCGCCGCACAAAGCTCTGGAGGTGTGGAGGTCCCGGGGAGAGGGGGCAGCGCCGCAGAATCGCGCCCAGGGGAGGGGCCGTCCCTTTGGGGTGAAGTCATGCTGAAGACGGGGCGTGCCTCCGGATAAAGCCGCGGCCGATCGGCACGGAGCGGCGGTGTGGCTGGAGTGGGTGGCGTTCAGATTAATTAGGGCAGAGCGCCGGGGCCCATTGAGCGCCGGGGCCCCCCCACGGACCCCCACACAGCCACCCCGCATTAGCATGTGTGAGAGCGCCACAAAGACAGCTCAAATACTCTTTTAATGGCTTTTTCACTGCTTTTGAGAGGGAGATGGATCAGGGCAGGAGGAGGAGGAGGAGGAGGAGGTAACAATGGTTCACTTTCATTATAGTCCAATCCAAAGCTCACAAACACACTCGGCCACTGCAGCCACAGCCAGGGCAAACTTTGCAGAAAATAGCTAAATTTACCAAATCGTTGAGATAAAAAAAGAGTTAAAGATGCAACTTTTTGGTTGGGGCTTCATCACCTCACTGCAAAAAAGGCCTATAAAAAATAAGAAAAAAATACCAATTTTGAGGTAAAAATGCCTATTTTAAGTGAAATTTTCTGCCAGTGCAGGAAGAAATTTCCACTTACCAAATTTTCTTAAAACAAGATGAAATCTGAATCTTGTTCTAAGCAGAAAACACGAGTTTCAAGTATTTATGGACAGATTTTTCCCCTTATTGGTTTGAGGAGGAAGTTAAAGAGGCTTAACCTGGACTGAGTTAATATAAAAAGTGCTTAGAATAAGTTGTAATATCGAGATAAGATAAATCAGGATGAATATCTGGAAACAAGTAAAAAAAATCGAATTTTATTAAGTAAAAAAAAATCTTAAAATTGATCTTTTCAGATGAATCTGCTTAATTCAGGTCAGTTTAACTATGATAGAAAATCCTTTTTGTAGTGCTGCTTGTTTCTCTGCCTGGAATGTTCCACAGTGTGACTTTAAACAGCTCTAATTAACACGTCTTCAGTCACAGGTGGTTTTAGAGCTCAAAAATATCCAGAAAAAACATTCCTTTTGACTGTGAGCGGCATCGCCTCTGCACAGATCTGACCTGTAACGTGGCCTGGTTTGGTCTCTATAAAGATCCAAAGGTTTAATTAATATTGTGGAACACTCCAGACGAAGGAGTAACATCTCCATGGTGAAAATGTATTTATTTATAGGTTTATTTATTGCCCACGAATCAACTCAAAGAGAACAGCACCAAACCCGACCATCAGCAGAGTCCATGTTCCAGACTTTCCTCACCTCCAACAAAAGGAACAAGAAGAAGATGAACCTGCTCCTTTCACAGAGACAGAAAATTACACGTTTCTTTAACCCTCGAAGACTCTACAGTGTCGTACACGATTCCGAGATGCTCTAAAATGGTGGCGTTTGATGGAGCCTCCAGCAGAAAAGTTCCGCAGTGCAGCTTTAAAGACTCTGAGCCTGATTCTGAGCAGAACGAGTCTCGCCCGAGTGCAGAGAAACGGTTTCAGAAGCTCTGAACTCAGGATACGTCTGCTGCACGAGCGATAATGATGAGAATAATGAGAATAATAATAATAATAATAATAATAATAATAATAATGAGAATAATAATAATAATACACAAGTGGAAGAAACACAAACAGTAGATTATTTAAAGTTTTGAACAGTTTTCAGAGCTTTTATTCAGAGCTCTCTGCATCTAATGAAAAGTGCTTCATTGTCATTAGCATGCTAGTTGTCACAGCTCTGGTCTGGAGTTGTGCAAAGTTCTGATAAACTCATGGGGAATAATCAGGATTCTCTGATTGCAGAAGGTCAGTGCGGCCTCTGCAGCTGAACTGAGAACGAGACAAACGGGAAACAGTTTGATTTTAAAACCTTTTTTTAATGAACTATAAACTCGTGCAGTTATCAGATGAAACATCACAGCTCCTTCTGTTCTCATCTCACAGTGACAGAATTATTCAAAAAGAGCAAAGACAAAAGTGAACAAGAAAATGTGAAACACTGGAAGAGTTTTCCTGAAATGCATTTTTACTTAAAAATCTGTTTTCTCTTTTGCTGCAAACACCAAAGATCTGATTTCAGTCATTGGATAATGTGATTACACCAGGGGTCTTTGCCTGGCCACAGAAATCTGCTCCTCTCTTCTCTGGACCAGTGTGACGGAAGGAGCCGCAGCAGCAGCACTAAAGCCCTCCTCAGGACCTCAGATCCTCACGACCCAAGATCCTCAGGACCTCAGATCCTCACGACCTCAGGACCTCAGATCCTCACGACCTAAGGATCCTCAGAACCTCACACCGCGGATAACCTCAGATTCTGAAGAGCCTGTTGAGTCTGTAGAGTCTGTAGAGTCTGTAGATCCTGTGGAGATCCCGGCTGAAGAGGGGAAAGTGTTTTTACAGACTCAGATCTCGTTAAAGAGCTCACGGCCTTTGTCCTGTTTGAGTCGACACGAGAGAGAGAGAGAGAGGGGCACTCGAGACAGGAGCGTGCACGTGAGTCTGAGGGGCGTGCACGAGAGGCAGGGGTGTGCACGTGCAGCAGGGGGCGTGTCTTGTGTGTTTTGTCTTGTGTGTTTTTATAAATAAAGAAATAAAGATGACAGTACTGACACGATACACTCCAGTCTCAGCAGGAGGAGTTCTTCTGCTCGTGTGTTCAGCAGCTTCTGTTTTATGGTTTGTTCCTCTGTGCTTAAAGTGAAAGTAAAAACTTGGATGAGTTTAATATTCAAGGATATTAAATGACAAAGAAAGTGACTGGAGAGTTAAACTTGATTAAACTGGTGTCGCTGGACGAGGAACAGCACAAAGTGACAAAGTGTTTTTACCTTTGCAAAAGTCTGAAGTGTTTTTCTTTGTCATTAGCTCCTCTAAGTTTGAACACAGATGATATGAGCAGCTTTTGGTTCGGGTTCGGTGTGTTATGTTACTCACATATTTATTGTTGATCAGATGAATTGTGTTGTAAAAGTGCAGCTAAAGAGGAACAGAGCACAGTGTCCTGGTGGAAACATGTCACAGACGCAGATGTTCCTCAGAGCGTTTCCTGATCAGAAACACGTCTGAGATGGAGCCACGTCTCTTCTACTTTACACTTTTAGCTCACTTAGATTTAACTTCATTCTGCTCCATTCACAGAGATGAACGTTTGTGTAGACGTGAACGTTTGGAGAACTGCTCCTCAAACTGAAGACTTCTCTGACTGAGATTTACAAACTTATAAAGAAGAACACAAGATAAAGACACCTGGTTTAGTCCTGGTTTAGACCTGGTTTAGTCCTGGTTCAGTCCTGGTTTAGTCCTGGTTTAGTCCTGGTTTAGTCCTGGTTCAGTCCTGGTTTAGACCTGGTTTAGTCCTGGCTTAGCCCTGGTTTAGCCCTGGTTTAGCCCTGGTTTAGCCCTGGTTTAGTCCTGGCTTAGCCCTGGTTTAGTCCTGGTTTAGCCCTGGTTTAGCCCTGGTTTAGCCCTGGTTTAGCCCTGGTTTAGTCCTGGCTTAGCCCTGGTTTAGTCCTGGTTTAGTCCTGGTTTAGTCCTGGTTTAGCCCTGGTTTAGTCCTGGTTTAGTCCTGGTTTAGTCCTGGTTTAGCCCTGGTTTAGACCTGGTTTAGTCCTGGTTTAGTCCTGGTTTAGACCTGGTTTAGACCTGGTTTAGACCTGGTTTAGTCCTGGTTTAGTCCTGGTTTAGACCTGGTTTAGTCCTGGTTTAGTCCTGGTTCAGTCCTGGTTTAGCCTTGGTTTAGTCCTGGTTTAGTCCTAGTTTAGTCCTAGTTTAGTCCTAGTTTAGACCTGGTTTAGTCCTGGTTTAGTCCTGGTTTAGCCCTGGTTTATTCCTGGTTTAGCCCTGGTTTAGTCCTGGTTTAGTCCTGGTTTAGTCTTTCTGATGGAAATGCCTTAAGCCGCTGTGATGCGGTCGGGTCCTGCGCTGTGATTGGCCGAGGGGGGCGGGCCGGACATTTGAATGTGAAAGGATGAAGTGAAAGGTGAAAGGATGAGTGTGTGTCTGCTCACGTGCGCTGTGTCAGGGAGCGTGCACGAGGCCGGGGTCAGAGGTCACGGCGAGGCAGGGGGGGCGGGGCCAGAGGAGTCTGCACATTTACATCTGAGAGAAACAGAAACACAACGAGAAATTTACTCTGTCCATTTCTGTCCAGTGTCCAGCAGCACAGGAGCTCCCCGAGATATTTCTGTGATACATTTGTACAGAAGAGCTCTAATACGATGAATTACCTCATGAATTACCACTGCAGATGTGTTGTTCTGAACTTTGGGCTCTAATGAATGTGGGTGGTTTTATGTTCTACCTGCGTCTGACTGTAGCCTACAGCGTCTGAGGCTTTTCCTCTTATATCCAGTCAATTCAATCAAGTTCTGTGGCATTTTCCTTCTGCACAGGAGCTCACAGACTCTAAAGGAGCTCACAGGCTCTACAGGAGCTCACAGACTCTAAAGGAGCTCACGGACTCTAAAGGAGCTCTCGGACTCTAAAGGAGCTCACGGACTCTACAGGAGCTCACGGACTCTAAAGGAGCTCACGGACTCTAAAGGAGCTCTCGGACTCTACAGGAGCTCTCGGACTCTACAGGAGCTCACGGACTCTACAGGAGCTCACGGACTCTACAGGAGCTCACGGACTCTACAGGAGCTCACGGACTCTACAGATGCTCACGGACTCTACAGGAGCTCACAGACTCTACAGGAGCTCACAGACTCTACAGGAGCTCACAGACTCTACAGGAGCTCACAGACTCTACAGGAGCTCACAGACTCTAAAGGAGCTCACAGACTCTAAAGGAGCTCACAGACTCTAAAGGAGCTCACAGACTCTAAAGGAGCTCACAGGCTCTACAGGAGCTCACAGACTCTACAGGAGCTCACAGACTCTACAGGAGCTCACAGACTCTACAGGAGCTCACAGACTCTAAAGGAGCTCACAGACTCTAAAGGAGCTCACAGACTCTAAAGGAGCTCACAGACTCTAAAGGAGCTCACAGGCTCTACAGGAGCTCACAGACTCTACAGGAGCTCACAGACTCTACAGGAGCTCACAGACTCTAAAGGAGCTCACAGACTCTACAGGAGCTCACAGACTCTACAGGAGCTCACAGACTCTACAGGAGCTCACAGACTCTACAGGAGCTCACAGACTCTACAGGAGCTCACAGACTCTACAGGAGCTCACAGACTCTACAGGAGCTCACAGACTCTAAAGGAGCTCACAGACTCTACAGGAGCTCACGGACTCTACAGGAGCTCACGGACTCTACAGGAGCTCACGGACTCTAAAGGAGCTCACGGACTCTAAAGGAGCTCACGGACTCTAAAGGAGCTCACGGACTCTACAGGAGCTCACAGACTCTACAGGAGCTCACAGACTCTAAAGGAGCTCACGGACTCTAAAGGAGCCACAGACTCTAAAGGAGCTCACAGACTCTACAGGAGCTCACGGACTCTACAGGAGCTCACGGACTCTAAAGGAGCTCACGGACTCTACAGGAGCTCACGGACTCTACAGGAGCTCACGGACTCTACAGGAGCTCACGGACTCTAAAGGAGCTCACGGACTCTAAAGGAGCTCACGGACTCTACAGAAGCTCACGGACTCTACAGGAGCTCACAGACTCTACAGGAGCTCACGGACTCTACAGGAGCTCACGGACTCTAAAGGAGCTCACGGACTCTAAAGGAGCTCACGGACTCTAAAGGAGCTCACGGACTCTAAAGGAGCTCACGGACTCTAAAGGAGCTCACGGACTCTACAGGAGCTCACAGCTGTTTCTGCAAACGAACTCTCAGAAGTCCAGTCTGAGGACGGACGTCAGAACCTGAGCGATGGAGGGTCATGTGACTGCTGCGTGCGCTCTGATTGGCTGCAGGTGACAGGAGTGTGCTGCACCTGCTGTGTGCTCAGAGCAAACACACCACAGCTGAGGCCCTTCAGTGCACCTGCTGCCCCTGCCTCTGTGCCCCTGCTGCCCCTGCCTCTGTGCCCCTGCTGCCCCTGCCTCTGTGCACCTGCCGCCCCTGCCTCTGTGTTTCACTCCAGCTCAAACTGTTCAACCAAGTCTCAGGTTTAAAGTTCACAGCTCGATTCCTGTTCACACTGAACGAACGACTTCAGCCGAAACCCTGACAGGAGACAGGATTCTGTGACCTACGACTGCAGATCAGGAGCTGTCCTGAGGTATGAATCTGCTCTCGTTACGTCATGTTTACTGCACGACGCACGATTGAACCAAAACCTGATCCCAAAAACAGACGCACGAGGGAAAAATCTGCTCAAAAATCTCAGAGCACGACAGCTGAACCCTTTAACACCTGAATTTATATAGACGTATGTAAAAAAATGTTTTGTGTGTGTTTTTGCACTCGAAGACCTACAGGACTCTGAGGAACATGTTTCTATAACCGCACAGAACTTTCTAAGTGTAACAGACAGAAACGTCCTTTTCCCCTCTGAAAGTGCAGACATAGAGGTTTCCGTACATTTCTGCGGCTTTATCCTACGTCACACTCACGCTGTGTGATGACGGGAGCAAAACGAGTGTCCAATAGGAACTTTGTTTTCCCCAAACTCATGCGCTCCGTCCATTTTGATGGAGCCAAACTTTGCCAAAGAGTGAAGTGAGTCAAGATGGTCGACTCCTCTGACTGTGTGTGTTTATAACGAGGGAAAAAGTCGCTCTAAGTGGAGTTAATTCTCACACACATGGAAAATGACACATCTTGGTGTGTGTAATTGTGCATCTCTTTCTATTTTTATTTAAAGGTTTATTTCAGTCCAAATGAACAAATCCAAATGTAATTTCCACCCTGGAAATGCAGAAGTGCTGTGGCTCTGGCCCTGGACCTGACAGGAGCTGTTTCCAGGACTGGACCAGGAAAGTCATGGAGCCACTGCACTTTTTTTGTTTTTAGGGCAATAAGGAGATTTTTAATTTACTTACAGACTTGAGATTTTGCATTTTTGTAGCTCAGGCCCTAAATTAAGCATTTTTATGTCCAAAAAGTTGTTTCTACATGTTTACTGTGGGTTTTGTATAAAAGAGTGAATTTTATTTTCTTTTTTTTCATCTCTATTTCTGGTCCTGTAGCTTTTCTCACAGCCTCATGACACAACTACAGCAGCAGATTGTGAAATAACAGGTTGGACTGAACAAAAGGAGGTAGAACACTTCATTAGGGGGAAAAGGGGCAGATTTAAAAGCAAAATTAAGACAAAAATCCAGGTGAGGAGAAATGTACTAAAACTGCCCTCAGGTCTTCAGGGGTTAAGTTAATGATAAATTAAATTCAGATGATTAATTTGACTATAGCAAAAGTTGCACATTTGCGGAGCTTGTGAAAGGTTCTTCAAGGTTCTTAAAGGTTCTGCAGCTGCACTCACGGCTCTGGGGAACACAGCCGGGATCTCTGCTCGTATCTGGATCCAAACGGTTTGTCGCAGATTTGTGACACTAGGCGTTTCAGGGCTTTAACCTGCTGCTGTGTCCGAGGACTGGGGCAGTTCTGACTCCATGGACCAGCTCCAGATCTGGACCTGGTCCATGGTCAGGACTGTTTGAGCTGGAGGATTTGACCTGCAGCAGTCACTCCTGCAGCGGTCACTCTTGGTCAGCCCGTAGACTGTGTTGTGTCGGACACTGGAGCCTCTGTTCCACATAAAGAGTCTGAATCTGTGTGAAATGAGCGTCTCATAACAGAGCTGGAGCCCGAGGGCTTCACCTGTCACATCTGCTGCGTCTGAGGCGCCTTTGTCCAGCGGGACTCTCCACGGCTTTGAGAATCATGACAAATTAGAACCGTGGCCTCTGCGATTCACAGTTCAAAACTAAATATTATGTCGTTTGAATTGGAAAAGTCCTGAAGCCAACATGACTCTGATCTGAAAGGAGCAGTTTGTTTCAGACTCTGAAGGCCGGACGTATTTAATACAGACACCGTTTATTTTACTGTCGCTCTTTTGCCTAAAGTTTTTCAGTTTGTCACTTTCAGCTTCTTCCTGAACAGGACCGTGAACCCTCTGATCAGGCTCCTGAAAATGTGTCGCTTATGTATGTTTTGAGTTTTCAGTCGATTGTGAAACTTTTTTGTCTTTTCGAATGTGTGCGTTGTGTCACCACCGCTGAACATTCCACCATAGACATCCATACAGACTTCCACCCTGGCGGCTGTGGCTGTAGTGATACGGATCGATGAGCAGCGGCTCTCACCTGAGGCTCACCTGGTGTGTGACCTCTGACCTCTGCTCACCTGGGCCTGACCTTTGACCCCGGGACAATCTGGGCCTGTGTCGGGGTCAGAGGTCGAGCTGAAGTGTGCCACAGCCACACACGTGCAGGAAGACCACAAACCTGGACTAAACCAGGACTAAACCAGGACTAAACCAGGACTAAACCAGGACTAAACCTGAAACTGGACTAAACCAGGACTAAACCTGAAACTGGACTAAACCAGGACTAAACCTGGACTAAACCTGGACTAAACCTGGACGAAACCTGAAACTGGACTAAACCAGGACTAAACCTGGACTAAACCAGGACTAAACCTGAAACTGGACTAAACCTGGACTAAACCTGGACTAAACCTGGACTAAACCTGGACTAAACCAGGACTAAACCTGAAACTGGACTAAACCAGGACTAAATCTGAAACTGGACTGAACCAGGACTAAACCTGAACCTGGACTACACAGGGCAGAGCCAGGACCTGGTGCAATACAGACAAAAAAGGGCAAATGCCAATTGTCAATAGAAAAATATGTATATGTATACTGGTGTAGTCCTGGTTTAGTCCTGGTTTAGTCCTGGTTTAGTCCTGGTTTAGTTCTGATTTAGTCCTGGTTTAGTGCTGGTGTAGTTCTGGTTTAGTCCTGGTGTAGTCCTGGTGTAGTCCTGGTTTAGTCCTGGTGTAGTCCTGGTGTAGTCCTGGTGTAGTCCTGGTTTAGTCCTGGTGTAGTCCTGGTGTAGTCCTGGTGTAGTCCTGGTGTAGTCCTGGTTTAGTCCTGGTTTAGTCCTGGTGTAGTCCTGGTGTAGTCCTGGTGTAGTCCTGGTTTAGTCCTGGTGTAGTCCTGGTGTAGTCCTGGTGTAGTCCTGGTTTAGTCCTGGTGTAGTTCTGATTTAGTCCTGGTGTAGTTCTGATTTAGTCCTGGTGTAGTTCTGATTTAGTGCTGGTTTAGTCCTGGTGTAGTTCTGGTTTAGTCCTGGTGTAGTCCTGGTTTAGTCCTGGTGTAGTCCTGGTGTAGTCCTGGTGTAGTCCTGGTGTAGTCCTGGCTTAGTCCTGGCTTAGTCCTGGTGTAGTCCTGGTTTAGTCCTGGTGTAGTTCTGATTTAGTCCTGGCGTAGTTCTGGTTTAGTCCTGGTTTAGTCCTGGTGTAGTCCTGGTGTAGTCCTGGTTTAGTCCTGGTGTAGTCCTGGTGTAGTCCTGGTGTAGTCCTGGTTTAGTCCTGGTTTAGTCCTGGTTTAGTCCTGGTGTAGTCCTGGTTTAGTTCTGGTTTAGTTCTGGTTTAGTCCTGGTGTAGTCCTGGTGTAGTCCTGGTGTAGTCCTGGTTTAGTCCTGGTTTAGTCCTGGTGTAGTCCTGGTTTAGTCCTGGTGTAGTCCTGGTTTAGTCCTGGTGTAGTCCTGGTGTAGTCCTGGTTTAGTCCTGGTTTAGTCCTGGTTTAGTCCTGGTGTAGTCCTGGTTTAGTCCTGGTGTAGTCCTGGTGTAGTCCTGGTTTAGTCCTGGTTTAGTCCTGGTTTAGTCCTGGTGTAGTCCTGGTGTAGTCCTGGTGTAGTCCTGGTGTAGTCCTGGTGTAGTCCTGGTTTAGTCCTGGTTTAGTCCTGGTGTAGTCCTGGTTTAGTCCTGGTGTAGTCCTGGTTTAGTCCTGGTGTAGTCCTGGTGTAGTCCTGGTGTAGTCCTGGTTTAGTCCTGGTGTAGTCCTGGTGTAGTCCTGGTGTAGTCCTGGTTTAGTCCTGGTGTAGTCCTGGTTTAGTCCTGGTGTAGTCCTGGTTTAGTCCTGGTTTAGTCCTGGTTTAGTCCTGGTTTAGTCCTGGTTTAGTCCTGGTGTAGTCCTGGTGTAGTCCTGGTGTAGTCCTGGTGTAGTCCTGGTTTAGTCCTGGTGTAGTCCTGGTGTAGTCCTGGTGTAGTCCTGGTTTAGTCCTGGTTTAGTCCTGGTTTAGTCCTGGTGTAGTCCTGGTGTAGTCCTGGTTTAGTCCTGGTGTAGTCCTGGTGTAGTCCTGGTTTAGTCCTGGTTTAGTCCTGGTGTAGTCCTGGTGTAGTCCTGGTGTAGTCCTGGTGTAGTCCTGGTTTAGTCCTGGTGTAGTCCTGGTTTAGTCCTGGTTTAGTCCTGGTGTAGTCCTGGTGTAGTCCCGGTGTAGTCCCGGTGTAGTCCCGGTGTAGTCCCGGTGTAGTCCCGGTGTAGTCCTGGTGTAGTCCTGGTTTAGTCCCGGTTTAGTCCCGGTTTAGTCCCGGTTTAGTCCCGGTTTAGTCCCGGTGTAGTCCCGGTGTAGTCCCGGTGTAGTCCCGGTGTAGTCCCGGTGTAGTCCTGGTTTAGTCCTGGTTTAGTCCTGGTTTAGTCCTGGTGTAGTCCCGGTGTAGTCCCGGTGTAGTCCCGGTGTAGTCCCGGTGTAGTCCCGGTGTAGTCCTGGTGTAGTCCTGGTGTAGTCCTGGTTTAGTCCTGGTTTAGTCCTGGTTTAGTCCTGGTTTAGTCCTGGTGTAGTCCTGGTGTAGTCCTGGTGTAGTCCTGGTTTAGTCCTGGTGTAGTCCTGGTTTAGTCCTGGTTTAGTCCTGGTTTAGTCCCGGTGTAGTCCCGGTGTAGTCCCGGTGTAGTCCCGGTTTAGTCCTGGTGTAGTCCTGGTGTAGTCCTGGTGTAGTCCTGGTGTAGTCCTGGTTTAGTCCTGGTTTAGTCCTGGTTTAGTCCTGGAGCAGGAGGAGGAGCAGCAGATTGTGGCACTAACGCAGATGAACAGCTTCACCTGGGACGACCTCTGACCTCTGACCTCTGAGGGGAGGAGCCACACTCACACCTGGGCCCGAGTCTGCTCCAGCACCCTGATACTGACCGGGCTGAAACAGGGCTGAAACAGGGCAGAAACAGGGCAGAAACAGGGCAGAAACAGGGCAGAAACAGGGCTGAAACAGGGCTGAAACAGGGCAGAAACAGGGCAGAAACAGGGCAGAAACAGGGCAGAAACAGGGCTGAAACAGGGCTGAAACACGGCAGAAACAGGGCTGAAACAGGGCTGAAACAGGGCAGAAACAGGGCTGAAACAGGGCAGAAACAGGGCAGAAACACAGCAGAAACAGGGCTGAAACATGGCTGAAACAGGGCAGAAACAGGGCAGAAACACGGCAGAAACAGGGCAGAAACAGGGCTGAAACATGGCTGAAACAGGGCAGAAACAGGGCTGAAACAGGGCTGAAACAGGGCTGAAACAGGCCTGAAACAGGGCAGAAACAGGGCTGAAACAGGCCTGAAACAGGGCTGAAACACGGCAGAAACAGGGCTGAAACAGGGCAGAAACAGGGCAGAAACACAGCAGAAACAGGGCTGAAACATGGCTGAAACAGGGCAGAAACAGGGCAGAAACACGGCAGAAACAGGGCAGAAACAGGGCTGAAACATGGCTGAAACAGGGCTGAAACAGGCCTGAAACAGGGCTGAAACATGGCTGAAACAGGGCAGAAACAGGGCAGAAACACGGCAGAAACAGGGCAGAAACAGGGCTGAAACATGGCTGAAACAGGGCAGAAACAGGGCTGAAACAGGGCAGAAACAGGGCAGAAACAGGGCTGAAACAGGGCTGAAACAGGGCTGAAACAGGCCTGAAACAGTGCAGAAACAGGGCAGAAACAGGGCTGAAACACGGCAGAAACAGGGCTGAAACAGGCCTGAAACAGGGCAGAAACAGGGTTCCTCTCCTCTCTCCTTTCCTCTCCTCTCTCCTTTCCCCTTTCCTCTCCTCTCTCCTCTCTCCTTTCCTCTCCTCTCTCCTTTCCCCTTTCCTCTCCTCTCTCTTCTCTCCTCTCTCCTTTCCTCTCCTCTCTCCTCTCTCCTTTCCTCTCCTCTCTCCTTTCCCCTTTCCTCTCCTCTCTCTTCTCTCCTCTCTCCTTTCCTCTCCTCTCTCCTCTCTCCTTTCCTCTCCTCTCTCCTTTCCCTTTCCTCTCCTCTCTCTTCTCTCCTCTCTCCTTTCCTCTCCTCTCTCCTCTCTCCTTTCCTCTCCTCTCTCCTTTCCTCTCCTCTCCTCTCTCCACTCCTCTCCTCTCCTCTCTCCTCCCCCCTCTCTCCTCTCTCCTCTCTCCTCTCCTCTCTCCTCTCCTCTCTCCTTTCCTCTCTCCTCTCTCCTTTCCTCTCCTCTCTCCTCTCCCCTTTCCTCTCCTCTCTCCTCTCCTCTCTCCTCTCTCCTCTCTCCTTTCCTCTCCTCTCTCCTCTCCTCTCCTCTCTCCTCTCCCCTCTCCCCTCTACTCTCCACTCTCTCCTCTCCTCTCCTCTCCTCTCCTCTCAACTCGTCTCTCCTCTCTCCTCTCTCCTCTCTCCTCTCTCCTCTCTTCTCTCCTCTCCCCTCTCCCCTCTCCCCTC
The DNA here is from genome assembly GCA_034769755.1 of Odontamblyopus lacepedii. Lineage (NCBI taxonomy): Eukaryota > Metazoa > Chordata > Actinopteri > Gobiiformes > Gobiidae > Odontamblyopus > Odontamblyopus lacepedii. The sequence goes on from CM068346.1 coordinate 44,865,737, forward strand.
TCCCCTCTCTCCTCTCTCCTCTCTCCTCTCTCCTCTCCTCTCTCCTTTCCTCTCTCCTCTCTCCTCTCTCCTTTCCTCTCTCCTCTCCCCTCTCTCCTCTCTCCTCTCCTCTCCTCTCTTCTCTCCTCTCCCCTCTCTCCTCTCTCCTCTCTCCTCTCTCCTTTCCTCTCTCCTCTCTCCTCTCTCCTTTCCTCTCTCCTCTCTCCTTTCCTCTCCTCTCTCCTCTCCTCTCTCCTCTCTCCTTTCCTCTCCTCTCTCCTCTCCTCTCTCCTCTCCTCTCTCCTCTTTCCTCTCTCCTCTCTCCTCTCCTCTCCTCTCTTCTCTCCTCTCTCCTCTCCTCTCTCCTTTCCTCTCTCCTCTCTCCTTCCCTCTCTCCTCTCCCTCTCTCCTCTCTCCTCTCTCCTCTCCTCTCTCCTCTCTCCTCTCTCCTCTCCCTCGCTCCTCTCCTCTCCTCTCCTCTCCTCTCCTCTCTCCTCTCTCCTTTCCTCTCTCCTCTCTCCTGTCCTCTCTCCTCTCCTCTCTCCTCTCCTCTCTCCTCTCTCCTCTCCCCTCTCTCCTCTCTCCTCTCCTCTCCTCTCTTCTCTCCTCTCCCCTCTCCCCTCTCTCCTCTCTCCTCTCTCCTCTCTCCTCTCTCCTCTCTCCTCTAGACGCGTCTCTCTTCTCTCTTCTCTCCTCTCTCCTCTCCCCTCTCCCCTGTCCCCTCTCCCCTCTCGCCTCTCTCCTCTCTCCTCTCTCCTCTCTCCTCTCTCCTTTCCTCTCTCCTCTCCTCTCCCCTCTCCCCTCTCTCCTCTCTCCTCTCTCCTCTCCCCTCTCCCCTCTCCCTTCTCCCCTCTCCCTTCTCTCCTCTCTCCTCTCTCCTCTCTCCCTTCTCTCCTCTCTCCTCTCTCCTCTCCTCTCCCCTCTCTTCTCTCCTCTCTCCTCTCCCTTCTCTCCTCTCCCCTCTCTCCACTCTCCTCTCTCCTCTCCTCTCTCCTCTCCCTCTCTCCTCTCCCCTCTCTCCTCTCTCCTCTCTCCTCTCGCCTCTCCCCTCTCTCAACTCTCCTCTCTCCTCTCCTCTCTCCTCCTCTCCTCTCCTCTCTCCTCTCTCCTTTCCTCTCTCCTCTCTCCTTTCCTCTCTTCTCTCCTCTCTCCTTTCCTCTCTCCTCTCTCTCCTCTCCTCCTCTCTCCTCTCTCCTCTCCTCTCCTCTCCTCTCTTCTCTCCTCTCCCTCTCTCCTCTCTCCTCTCTCCTCTCTCCTCTCTCCTCTCCCTCTCTCCTCTCTCCTCTCTCCTCTCTCCTCTCTCCTCTCTCCTCTCTCCTCTCCCCTCTCCCCTCTCCCCTCTCCCCTCTCCCATCTCTCCTCTCGCCTCTCCTCTCTCCTCTCTCCTCTCTCCTCTCTCCTCTCTCCTTTCCTCTCTCCTCTCCTCTCTCCTCTCTCCTCTCTCCTCTCTCCTCTCTCCTTTCCTCTCTCCTTAATCCTAATCCTGATGTGTTTAAATGTAAAGTGCTTCTGTCTCACACTGAGATAATCCCAGATCTGAGCCAGACCCGGACCAGACCAGGACTAGACCCGGACTAGACCAGGACCAGACCAGACCAGGACCAGACCAGGACCAGACCAGGACCAGACCAGACCAGGACCAGACCAGGACCGGACCAGACCAGGACCAGACCAGGACCAGACCAGGACCGGACCAGGACCGGACCAGGACCAGGACCGGACCAGACCAGGACCAGACCAGGACCAGACCAGACCAGGACCAGACCAGGACCGGACCAGACCAGGACCAGACCAGGACCGGACCAGGACCAGACCAGGACCGGACCAGGACCGGACCAGGACCGGACCAGGACCAGACCAGGACCGGACCAGGACCGGACCAGGACCGGACCAGGACCGGACCAGGACCGGACCAGGACCGGACCAGGACCGGACCAGGACCAGACCAGGACCGGACCCGGACTGGGAGCAGGACCGGACCCGGACTGGGAGCAGGACTGGGGGGGGTCTTTGTGGGACTTAAGTCGGACTCCAGAGACCACAGAGACTCAAGTGGGACTCAACCAGGATTTAAGGATCTGCCTTTGTGCTCAGATCAACTGGAAATCCACCCGGACCGGGATCAGACCAGGACTTAAACAGGACTAAAGAAGGACTAAAGAAGGACTAAGGCAGAACTCAGCCAGGACTTCAACAGGACTAAAGAAGGACTAAAGAAGGACTAAGGCAGAACTCAGCCAGGACTTAAACAGGACTAAAGAAGGACTAAAGAAGGACTAAGGCAGAACTCAGCCAGGACTTAAACAGGACTAAAGAAGGACTAAGGCAGGACTCAGCCAGGACTTAAACAGGACTAAAGAAGGACTAAGGCAGGACTCAGCCAGGACTTAAACAGGACTAAAGAAGGACTAAGGCAGGACTCAGCCAGGACTTAAACAGGACTAAAGAAGGACTAAGGCAGGACTCAGCCAGGACTTAAACAGGACTAAAGAAGGACTAAGGCAGGACTCAGCCAGGACTTAAACAGGACTAAAGAAGGACTAAGGCAGGACTCAGCCAGGACTTAAACAGGTCTAAAGAAGGACTAAGGCAGGACTCAGCCAGGACTTAAACAGGTCTAAAGAAGGACTAAGGCAGGACTCAGCCAGGACTTAAACAGGACTAAAGAAGGACTAAGGCAGGACTCAGCCAGGACTTAAACAGGACTAAAGAAGGACTAAGGCAGGACTCAGCCAGGACTTAAACAGGACTAAAGAAGGACTAAGGCAGGACTCAGCCAGGACTTAAACAGGACTAAAGAAGGACTAAGGCAGGACTCAGCCAGGACTTAAACAGGTCTAAACCAGGACTAAACCAGGACTTGACCAAGACTAGACCAGGACTAGACCGGGACTAGACCAGGACGAGACCAGGACGAGACCGGGACGAGACCAGGACGAGACCGGGACGAGACCAGGACTAGACCAGGATGAGACCGGGACTAGACCAGGATGAGACCGGGACTAGACCAGGACGAGACCGGGACTAGACCAGGACGAGATCGGGACTAGACCAGGACGAGACCGGGACGAGACCGGGACGAGACCAGGACGAGACCAGGACGAGACCGGGACTAGACCAGGACGAGACCAGGACGAGACCGGGACGAGACCAGGACGAGACCAGGACGAGACCAGGACGAGACCAGGACGAGACCGGGACTAGACCAGGACGAGACCAGGACGAGACCGGGACTAGACCGGGACTAGACCGGGACGAGGCCCGGACGAGACCAGGACGAGACCAGGACTAGACCAGGACTAGACCGGGACGAGACCAGGACGAGACCAGGACGAGACCAGGACGAGACCCGGACGAGGCCCGGACGAGGCCCGGACGAGACCAGGACTAGACCAGGACTAGACCAGGACTAGACCAGGACGAGGCCCGGACGAGACCGGGACGAGACCCGGACGAGACCGGGACTAGACCAGGACTAGACCAGGACTCCAGAGGGACTGAATCTCTGGACAGTTGGATGCTTGTTCTTCTCGTCCTCTGGGGGGCGCTCTGGAGTCAGTGACATTAAAGCTCCACTCTGGAACCTTTCTGACAGAGGATCTGCCCCCTGCTGGTCTCCATGGAGATATTCCTGCTTCTCCAGGAATGTTCCACACTGTGGCATTAAACTTATCCCGTGTTTACTCCTGACCTTAACGGCTCGTGTCAGGTTATTTTCATGTTTCAGTGACTTTTATTATTCGTCTGTTACACCTGCGGAGCTCCAAACGCTCTGCTCCACCTCGTGATGTCATCAAGTGTTAGTTTTCAAGGGAACAGCTGCATTTTCAGTGGAGATGGACAGATCCGGTGCTGAAATGATCTCACATGATTCTAGTGAAGGTGTGTGGAGTTTAAAAACACAGTGGAGCACTTCCTGTATCACCACATGATGACATCACAAGGTGGAACAGCGTGTTTTCAGTCAGAGCAAAAAAGGTGCAGGTTTGTGCGTCCAACATGTTCTGAGGGTTTAACACCGACTGGAGTAAAAGAGGTTCTGAGGGTTTAACACCGACTGGAGTAAAAGAGGTTCTGAGGGTTTAACACCGACTGGAGTAAAAGAGGTTCTGAGGGTTTAACACCGACTGGAGTAAAAGAGGTTCTGAGGGTTTAACACCGACTGGAGTAAAAGAGGTTCTGAGGGTTTAACACCGACTGGAGTAAAAGAGGTTCTGAGGGTTTAACACCGACTGGAGTAAAAGAGGTTCTGAGGGTTTAACACCGACTGGAGTAAAAGAGGTTCTGAGGGTTTAACACCGACTGGAGTAAAAGAGGTTCTGAGGGTTTAACACCGACTGGAGTAAAAGAGGTTCTGAGGGTTTAACACCGACTGGAGTAAAAGAGGTTCTGAGGGTTTAACACCGACTGGAGTAAAAGAGGTTCTGAGGGGTTTAACACCGACTGGAGTAAAAGAGGTTCTGAGGGTTTAACACCGACTGGAGTAAAAGAGGTTCTGAGGGTTTAACACTGACTGGAGTAAAAGAGGTTCTGAGGGTTTAACACCGACTGGAGTAAAAGAGGTTCTGAGGGTTTAACACCGACTGGAGTAAAAGAGGTTCTGAGGGTTTAACACCGACTGGAGTAAAAGAGGTTCTGAGGGGTTTAACACCGACTGGAGTAAAAGAGGTTCTGAGGGTTTAACACCGACTGGAGTAAAAGAGGTTCTGAGGGTTTAACACCGACTGGAGTAAAAGAGGTTCTGAGGGTTTAACACCGACTGGAGTAAAAGAGGTTCTGAGGGTTTAACACCGACTGGAGTAAAAGAGGTTCTGAGGGTTTAACACCGACTGGAGTAAAAGAGGTTCTGAGGGGTTTAACACCGACTGGAGTAAAAGAGGTTCTGAGGGTTTAACACCGACTGGAGTAAAAGAGGTTCTGAGGGTTTAACACCGACTGGAGTAAAAGAGGGCAGAGGGGTGAGGAGGTGTAAGGGGCTGTTTGAGTGACAGGTGTGGGCGGGGACAGAGGGAGGAGCTTCTACAAATGTCCACAGGAGGCGCTGTTTGATTTAGACAGTGTAAACTGTCATAACCTCTCCTCATTCCTCTGTCCTCTCCTGTCTCCTCTCCTGTCTCCTCTCTCCTCATTCCTCTCTCCTCTCCTGTCTCCTCTCCTCTCTCCTCTCCTCTCTCCTCTCCTCTCTCCTCTCCTCTCTCCTCTCCTCTCCTCTCTCCTCATTCCTCTCTCCTCTCCTCTCCTCTCCTCTCTTCTCTCCTCTCCTCTCTTTATCTCCTCTCTACTCTTCTATTCTTTCCCCTCTCTTTCCTTCCACTTCTCCTTTTCTCTCTCTCTCCTGTTCTCTTTTCCTCTTCTCTCCTGCTCCTCTTTCCTTTCATCCTCTTTTCTGCCTCCAACTCCCCTTCACTCTAACTCTCCTCTCCTCCTCCTCCTCTCCTCTCCTCCTCTCTCCTCTCTCCTCCTCCTCCTCTCCTCTCCTCCTCTCTCCTCCTCCTCCTCTCCTCTCCTCCTCTCCTCCTCCTCCTCTCCTCTCCTCCTCTCTCCTCTCTCCTCCTCCTCCTCTCCTCTCCTCCTCTCTCCTCCTCCTCCTCCTCTCCTCCTCTCCTCTCCTCCTCTCTCCTCTCTCCTCCTCTCCTCTCCTCCTCCTCTCCTCTCCTCCTCTCTCCTCCTCCTCTCCTCCTCTCCTCCTCCTCTCCTCCTCCGTGCACAGATGGAGTGATTGTTGTGGCATCTGCACATCTTACTCATGTTACAATGGGCCTTTTTTTTTACCCGGCGACAGGCAGCGCTGCGCTCTGATTGGTCCACAGCTCAGGCTCACTTTAAAGAACTTTGAGGATTCAATTAAGAAGATCAGATTTTAAATTAACTGATTTTCACTGTTTTTGTTTCCACAGGTAAAAGGATTAGTCCTGGTTTAGTCCTGGTTTAGTTCTGGTTTAGTCCTGGTTTAGTCCTGGTTTAGACCTGGTTTAGTTCTGGTTTAGTCCTGGTTTAGTCCTGGTTTAGTCCTGGTTCAGTCCTGGTTTAGTCCTGGTTTAGTCCTGGTTTAGTCCTGGTTTAGTCCTGGTTTAGTCCTGGTTCAGTCCTGGTTTAGTTCTGTTTTACTACTGCTACTGCTGTTACTACTATGAATACCACTATAACTAATACTACTCCACTACTAACTACTACTATAAACAACAACTTGTGCTACTACAACTAATACTGCTTTAAACTACTACTTTAAACAATACTACAGCTACTACTAAATCTACTACTATAACTAATAACTAAACTAACTATATAAAAACTACTACAACTTTCACTACTACTGTTACTATAACTAAGAATACTTCCACTATTAATCACTACTATAAACAATACTACAGCTACTGCTACTATTACTGTGACTAATACTACAAAAACTACTACTACTATAAGCAGTACTACTACTATTACTACTGTTACTACTGTTACTACTGTTACTCTAATACTCCAGCAGCACTGACTCTCACTCTGAGGTGTGAGGGCACGTGACTCTGACAGTGACCTCTGACCTCTGACCCCTGACCTCTGACCTCAGCTGCTGTGTGGTCATGTGACCTGAGTCATGTGACTCTGAGCGTCCTGTCTATAGACTGTATAAAAGAACAGGGTCTGTGGTCCTGTGATCAGAACTTTGCATTTGTGTTTCATGGTTTAGTTTGTCGGTGTTTTTCAGTCCTTTGGTCAAACACATGAGCTCAGTCGAGTCAAATGAAAGAAAGAAATGTTTCTTCTTTCTCTTTAGGCTTCGAATGTTGTTTCCTCCTCAAAAACAGAGCTGGAGTTTTGTTAGTTTCATTCACGTGTTTGAGTCACTTTATTATGTGTGGTGGTGGTTTCCAAGTGAACAGCTCCTTTTCCTTTAGTTCAGTCGAGATCGGCTGAAATGATCCAGGTGATTCTAGTGAAGGTGTGTGGAGTTTAAAAACACAGTGGAGCACTTCCTGTATCACCACATGATGACATCACGAGGTGGAACAGAGTGTTTTCAGTCTGAGAGAAGAACTCTGCAGGTTTGTGTGTGAAACGTGAATGAAACAAAACACATCATCTCCTCTTCTCCCTCCTCTCCTTTCCTTCTCCTTTCCTTTCTTCCTGTTTATTTTATTTTATTTATTTATTTGTGAAAAGGGGAACAGTTCATATTAATGAACATTTTATACAAATGTAAATGTGCCAGATTATAGCCTGAGGCTAATTTCCATCTGCAGTCTGCAGACCTGTGGCCTCTGAGGTCATGAAACAGTGTTTACAGAGTGAGAGGACAAAGGCCCGAGGAGCAGAGATCAGTCCAGACACTGACACATGTTCAATACACATGAACAGAACCCTGTTCAAATATATTGCACATGTATTGCACACACCCCTATTGCACTAATTCATATTGCACAAACTTCTACTGCACCGAGCTCTACTGCACCGAGTTCTACTGCACCGAGTTCTTTTACACCAACGTATATTGCACTGGGTTTTATTGCACTAACTTTGATTGCACTGATTCCTACTGCCTGTTTCCTGCTTTATTTTAGCAGGGTTCAAATTGAGCAGCAAATACCTCTGAGTCCGATGTCCAGATTAAACATATTTATGTGTAGTTACACGTTTGTGAATTCTTGAACCTCATTTTTAAATGTTCCTTAAAAGCAGGAAACCGGTGCTTTCCCTCACTGACAGAGGGACTGTTCCAGAAGGTTCTCCCTGATATGACGGACGTTTGGAGAGAAACATGTTCCCCTAAATGGGAGTTCACCGTCACCTCTGACCTCTGCTCCAGTTACTCCGGATCCTGATGCACTGATAAACACATTCACTGGTGTTGGGACGAGGCCGTTTAGAACCTCATAAATCAAACAAGATGATTTCAAATGTTTAAAATTTGTGAAATTTAGAAAATTGTATTTATCAAGTATTTCACAGTGGTGGTGAGAGAAAGGTTTTTTATCAAGAGTTTTCAGTGCTCTTTTATCGCTTTAAGCTTCAGTCGCTCCAATAACAGAGAAACTTGTGTCGGACCAGCTTGAAATACAGTCCTCAGTCTGAGACAGTGTCACTGATGCAGGAATGTGACTGACTGATGCTTTATCAGGAGGATCTGTAGTGTTTAAAATTACGTATATTCAAATTTACAGTTTTTACTATTTTTTATGCGTCTCCTGAACTTTGAATCCAGCGTCACTCCAAGGTTTAAACTCTTCAGTATTTGTCAGTTCTTCTCCTCAGTGACTTTCACAGGGGTCATGGCTGCTGTTGGTTTGTTAAAAACATAGACACAGTTTCTTTAACGTTTCAGCAGAGACACGATTCATTCAGACATTTTTCTAACTCATCTAAAGCTACAGAAAGTCGCTTGGCCTCATGGCACTTTTGGCTGTGTAAAGATGTCATCAGCAAACAGAACTGTGTCCACATGTTTGCACATTTGGCAGGTCATTAACATACAAGGAAAACAGTAAGGGGCCTAAAATGGACCCCTGAGGGACCCCTGTTTTACACTGGAGGTAGGGAGACTCACTATCATTAACTTACAGGCACTGCCGTCTGTCAGATGAGACTGAATCCACTTTAACGCTTTATGACTAAAATGAGACGTTAAGAGTCTAGAGGAGCTCAGACTGATTCACAGAGTCAAACACACGTTTAAGGTCAATAAAAAACAGCAGCTACAGACTTCTGTTTGTCCAAATGTGATTTAACTTTATCCTCGAACCACAAACAGCCGCTTCAGTGACGTGATCGAAATCCGAACTGCGTCGGATGGAAACTCGGACCATTGTCAAGATGTTGAGTGACACATTTTGTGACCCATTTTTCAGCTATTTTTGAGACGATCGGCAATATGCTAATGAGCGATAGTTAACGAGGTCAGTTCTGTCACCCGATTTATAAATGGGTGAAACTTTGACCATCTTCCATTTAAGTGGCACAAGTGCCTGAGTAACTGAGAAATGAATACGATGTGCAGTCGGTACAGGAAACTACATTAGTTTAGTTTAACTCGATCAGTGTCAAATCCAAACTCATCCTTTGCCTCAGAATGTTTTAATGTTGAGATCATGTCGGACACTTCATTTTCTCTAATTGTTTTGATGTTAAATTTAGGGCAAGAAATGGTTTGTGTTGGTGTTTCCTTCCCCTGTTTGGGGCGAGTGAGACCTACGATTTGTAGAGGATCACAATGTTTTAAATAAAAATACAAAGTTTAGTAATGTCGCTAATCGTATTTTGAAAATATTCATTCAGTTTTGTCCTAACGAGGACCGACTCCGGCACTAATTTAGTGTCAAATTTAAGTTCAAGTTTTCTGTCAGTGTTTTACCAGTTAATTTGTTAATATTTTCCCAGATTAATTTACACTTCCCTTTAGCACGATCAATCACAGGCATGAAAAAGTTGCTTTTGCAGTTCGTAAGGTCTGAGTCACTTTGTTCTGTGCTGAGACAAATCGGTCGGTCTGATACTAATGATTATTTCAGCAGTTTGTCTCTCGTGTCATAAACTGTTTCAGTCACTGTTCCAGGGCTCTGAGCACAAACTCTTCTTATCATTTCCCTTTTTCTGGAACTGCACCAAAACATGTTTGATGGAAGAAAACTTAAGATCACCACATTTGTTTGTATCATTACAGAGAATAAAATCGGCCCAGTTCAGATGATTCAGGGCGTCACTAAAATGTTGGACGATAAATAATTGGTTTGGTCTTTAGCTTTTGAGATGAAGTCGCTTCTTTGTCAGTTTCCTTCTTATGAAAACTGCCTCTTGGTCCCAAAGACCAGGTAAAAACTGTGATTTAATTATTCGTTCTGTTTTATTGGAGAACTCGGTTAATCCGAGTTTTGGTGCCATTTGTTCTTCTTGTCGGGTCATTAATAATTAGTGTAAAGCCGAAACGGTCGGTGATCTTTTTCCTCTGTTTTATTTTCCCCCTTCACACTGAGACAAACGTCTTTGTTTCATCACAGGGACTGAACAGGTCTGAAGGTCTCACAGAATCAGGTCTAAGATCATTACAGGAAAGAACATTTCTGCAGAGACACATTCAATTAAGATCCTTCCCTCCTCTCCTCCTCTCCTTTCCTCTCCTCCTCTCCTTTCCTTTCCTCTCCTCTCCTTTCCTCTCCTCCTCTCCTCCTTTCCTCTCCTCTCCTCCTCTCCTTTCCTTTACTCTCCTCTCCTCCTCTCCTTTCCTCTCCTCTCCTCCTCTCCTTTCCTTTCCTCTCCTCTCCTCCTCTCCTTTCCTTTCCTCTCCTCTCCTCCTCTCCTTTCCTTTCCTCTCCTCTCCTCTCCTTTCCTCTCCTCTCCTCCTCTCCTTTCCTTTCCTCTCCTCTCCTCCTCTCCTTTCCTTTCCTCTCCTCTCCTCCTCTCCTTTCCTCTCCTCTCCTCCTCTCCTTTCCTTTCCTCTCCTCTCCTCCTCTCCTTTCCTTTCCTCTCCTCTCCTCCTCTCCTTTCCTTTCCTCTCCTCTCCTCTCCTTTCCTTTCCTTTCCTCTCCTCTCCTCCTCTCCTTTACTTTCCTCTCCTCTCCTCTCCTCCTCTCCTCTCCTATTCTCTCCTCTCCTCTTCTCTCCTCCTTTCCTCTACTCTCCTCCTCTCCTCTCCTCCTCTCCTTTCCTCTCCTTTCCTCTCCTCTCCTCCTTTCCTCTCCTCTCCTCTCCTTTCCTCTCCTCTCCTTTCCTCTCCTCCTCTCCTCTCCTTTCCTCTCCTTTCCTTTCCTCTCCTCTCCTTTCCTCTCCTCTCCTCCTCTCCTCTCCTCTCCTTTCCTCTCCTCCTCTCCTCTCCTTTCCTCTCCTTTCCGTTCCTCTCCTCTCCTCCTCTCCTTTCCTTTCCTCTCCTCTCCTTTCCTTTCCTTTCCTCTCCTCTCCTCCTCTCCTTTCCTTTCCTCTCCTCTCCTCTCCTCCTCTCCTCTCCTTTCCTCTCCTCTCCTTTCCTCTCCTCCTTTCCTTTCCTCTCCTCCTCTCCTCTCCTCCTCTCCTTTCCTCTCCTTTCCTCTCCTTTCCTCTCCTCTCCTCCTCTCCTCTCCTTTCCTCTCCTTTCCTCTCCTCTCCTCCTCTCCTCTCCTTTCCTCTCCTTTCCTTTCCTTTCCTCTCCTCTACTCTCCTTTCCTCTCCTCTCCCCTCTCCTCTCCTTTCCTCTCCTCCTCTCCTCTCCTTTCCTCTCCTTTCCGTTCCTCTCCTCCTCTCCTCTCCTTTCCTCTCCTCTCCTTTCCTTTCCTCTCCTCCTCTCCTCCTCTCCTTTCCTCTCCTCTCCTCTCCTCTCCTCCTCTCCTTTCCTTTCCTCTCCTTTCCTCTCCTCCTTTCCTTTCCTCTCCTCCTCTCCTTTCCTTTCCTCTCCTCCTCTCCTTTCCTCTCCTCTCCTCCTCTCCTCTCCTTTCCTCTCCTCTCCTCTCCTTTCCTTTCCTCTCCTCCTCTCCTCCTCTCCTTTCCTCTCCTCTCCTCTCCTTTCCTTTCCTCTCCTCTCCTCCTCTCCTTTACTTTCCTCTCCTCTCCTTTCCTTTCCTTTCCTTTCCTCTCCTCTCCTCCTCTCCTTTACTTTCCTCTCCTCTCCTCTCCTCCTCTCCTTTCCTTTCCTTTCCTCTCCTCTCCTTTCCTCTCCTCCTTTCCTTTACTCTCCTCCTCTCCTCTCCTCCTCTCCTTTCCTCTCCTTTCCTCTCCTCTCCTCCTTTCCTCTCCTCTCCTCTCCTTTCCTCTCCTCTCCTTTCCTCTCCTCTCCTCCTCTCCTCTCCTTTCCTCTCCTTTCCTTTCCTCTCCTCTCCTCTCCTTTCCTCTCCTCTCCTCCTCTCCTCTCCTCTCCTTTCCTCTCCTCCTCTCCTCTCCTGTCCTCTCCTTTCCGTTCCTCTCCTCTCCTCCTCTCCTTTCCTTTCCTCTCCTCTCCTCTCCTTTCCTTTCCTTTCCTTTCCTTTCCTTTCCTCCTCTCCTTTCCTCTCCTCTCCTTTCCTCTCCTCTCCTCTCCTCCTCTCCTGTCCTTTCCTCTCCTCTCCTTTCCTCTCCTCCTTTCCTTTACTCTCCTCCTCTCCTCTCCTCCTCTCCTTTCCTCTCCTTTCCTCTCCTCTCCTCTTTTCCTCTCCTCTCCTCTCCTTTCCTCTCCTCTCCTTTCCTCTCCTCTCCTCTCCTCCTCTCCTCTCCTTTCCTCTCCTTTCCTTTCCTTTCCTCTCCTCTCCTCTCCTTTCCTCTCCTCTCCTCTCCTCCTCTCCTCTCCTCTCCTTTCCTCTCCTCCTCTCCTCTCCTTTCCTCTCCTTTCCGTTCCTCTCCTCCTCTCCTCTCCTTTCCTCTCCTCTCCTTTCCTTTCCTCTCCTCCTCTCCTCCTCTCCTTTCCTCTCCTCTCCTCTCCTCTCCTCCTCTCCTTTCCTTTCCTCTCCTTTCCTCTCCTCCTTTCCTTTCCTCTCCTCCTCTCCTTTCCTTTCCTCTCCTCCTCTCCTTTCCTCTCCTCCTCTCCTCTCCTTTCCTCTCCTCCTCTCCTCTCCTTTCCTCTCCTTTCCGTTCCTCTCCTCCTCTCCTCTCCTTTCCTTTCCTCTCCTCCTCTCCTCCTCTCCTTTCCTCTCCTCTCCTCTCCTTTCCTTTCCTCTCCTCTCCTCCTCTCCTTTCCTTTCCTTTCCTCTCCTCCTCTCCTCTCCTTTCCTCTCCTTTCCGTTCCTCTCCTCCTCTCCTCTCCTTTCCTCTCCTCTCCTTTCCTTTCCTCTCCTCCTCTCCTCTCCTCCTCTCCTTTCCTTTCCTTTCCTCTCCTCTCCTCTCCTCTCCTCTCTTCCTCTCCTTTCCTTTCCTTTCCTCTCCTCCTTTCCTTTCCTCTCCTCCTCTCCTCTCCTTTCCTCTCCTCCTCTCCTCTCCTATCCTCCTCTCCTCTCCTTTCCTCTCCTTTCCTCTCCTCTCCTCCTCTCCTCTCCTTTCCTCTCCTCCTCTCCTCTCCTCCTCTCCTTTCCTCTCCTTTCCTCTCCTTTCCTCTCCTCTCCTCCTCTCCTCTCCTTTCCTCTCCTCTCCTCCTCTCCTCTCCTTTCCTCTCCTCTCCTTTCCTCTCCTCCTCTCCTCTCCTTTCCTCTCCTTTCCGTTCCTCTCCTCTCCTCCTCTCCTTTCCTTTCCTCTCCTCTCCTCTCCTTTCCTTTCCTTTCCTTTCCTTTCCTTTCCTCCTCTCCTTTCCTCTCCTCTCCTTTCCTCTCCTTTCCTTTCCTCCTTTCCTCTCCTCCTCTCCTTTTCCTCAGGTCTCAGTTTTAGTTCAGCACAGAAAATTCTTCTTCTTCTGTGAAACAAACACAAATATTCCCCACGTCTCGTCGTTTCGTGCAGAAAATAAATGAACAAAACAAAAATCGGACGTCACCAAATCATCTCCAGCAGAAAAGTGCTTCAGAACAAACAAACCGAAGTATTTCTGATCTGAACGTGAACGTGTTCAGAGAAACAAACGAGCGACAGACGGAGGAGAAGTTTCTTCTGCCTCTTTGTGTCTTTGCTCAGAGCTTCTGCAGTGGGTTCGATTCCTGCCCCACGACCACAAACTTCCCAGTTCCTTCCCCGCGTCGTCCCGCTCGGGTTTGTGCCTGGAGTTTGCACGTTCTGCCTGTGTCTGGGCGGGTTTTCTCTGCTCCTGTCTCCTCCAGAACGTGAACCACAGGCCGAGACCAGACTGAGGATCTGGAGATGTTCCACTGCTCCTCAGGTTCAACCGTCTGCAGCACCAGTCAAACCGGGACGAGAAAATGCTCCGTAATCTGACTTTAAATCCTAAAAGTCTTCAGTTTGTTGGTCTCATTGGGCTGTGGTGACGCTGAAGGCCGAGGATCTTCTGCTCCAGGGATTATTCGAGCAGAGACTCAGCAGAACCTGAGAAGAACGAAAAATGAAGATAAGAACTAAGAAAAAAGTGGTTGTATTTCTGTTCTGGAACATTTCACTTCAGCTCATCTTTGTTCTGGACTCAGGGTCCATTTTAAAACGATCAAGGACAGAGACACAAACATGTCTACTGTGACCAGAGTGTCTCCGGTGTCTCCGGTGTCTCCGGTGTCTCCGGTGTCTCCGGTGTCTCCTGTGTCTCCAGTGTCTCCAGTGTCTCCTGTGTCTCCTGTGTCTCCTGTGTCTCCGGTGTCTCCGGTGTCTCCGGTGTCTCCGGTGTCTCCAGTGTCTCCTGTGTCTCCTGTGTCTCCTGTGTCTCCGGTGTCTCCGGTGTCTCCGGTGTCTCCTGTGTCTCCTGTGTCTCCGGTGTCTCCGGTGTCTCCTGTGTCTCCAGTGTCTCCTGTGTCTCCAGTGTCTCCGGTGTCTCCAGTGTCTCCAGTGTCTCCGGTGTCTCCTGTGTCTCCTGTGTCTCCGGTGTCTCCGGTGTCTCCTGTGTCTCCAGTGTCTCCTGTGTCTCCAGTGTCTCCGGTGTCTCCAGTGTCTCCGGTGTCTCCGGTGTCTCCGGTGTCTCCGGTGTCTCCGGTGTCTCCGGTGTCTCCTGTGTCTCCTGTGTCTCCTGTGTCTCCTGTGTCTCCGGTGTCTCCGGTGTCTCCGGTGTCTCCGGTGTCTCCTGTGTCTCCAGTGTCTCCTGTGTCTCCGGTGTCTCCGGTGTCTCCGGTGTCTCCTGTGTCTCCAGTGTCTCCTGTGTCTCCTGTGTCTCCTGTGTCTCCGGTGTCTCCGGTGTCTCCGGTGTCTCCGGTGTCTCCGGTGTCTCCGGTGTCTCCTGTGTCTCCAGTGTCTCCTGTGTCTCCTGTGTCTCCGGTGTCTCCGGTGTCTCCGGTGTCTCCGGTGTCTCCGGTGTCTCCGGTGTCTCCTGTGTCTCCGGTGTCTCCGGTGTCTCCGGTGTCTCCGGTGTCTCCGGTGTCTCCGGTGTCTCCTGTGTCTCCAGTGTCTCCTGTGTCTCCTGTGTCTCCGGTGTCTCCGGTGTCTCCGGTGTCTCCGGTGTCTCCGGTGTCTCCGGTGTCTCCTGTGTCTCCGGTGTCTCCGGTGTCTCCGGTGTCTCCGGTGTCTCCGGTGTCTCCTGTGTCTCCAGTGTCTCCTGTGTCTCCTGTGTCTCCGGTGTCTCCTGTGTCTCCTGTGTCTCCGGTGTCTCCGGTGTCTCCGGTGTCTCCGGTGTCTCCGGTGTCTCCGGTGTCTCCTGTGTCTCCTGTGTCTCCAGTGTCTCCTGTGTCTCCTGTGTCTCCGGTGTCTCCGGTGTCTCCTGTGTCTCCGGTGTCTCCGGTGTCTCCGGTGTCTCCGGTGTCTCCTGTGTCTCCAGTGTCTCCTGTGTCTCCGGTGTCTCCGGTGTCTCCGGTGTCTCCGGTGTCTCCTGTGTCTCCTGTGTCTCCTGTGTCTCCTGTGTCTCCGGTGTCTCCGGTGTCTCCGGTGTCTCCGGTGTCTCCAGTGTCTCCTGTGTCTCCTGTGTCTCCTGTGTCTCCGGTGTCTCCGGTGTCTCCGGTGTCTCCGGTGTCTACTGTGTCTCCAGTGTCTCCAGTGTCTCCTGTGTCTCCTGTGTCTCCGGTGTCTCCGGTGTCTCCGGTGTCTCCGGTGTCTCCTGTGTCTCCTGTGTCTCCGGTGTCTCCGGTGTCTCCGGTGTCTCCGGTGTCTCCTGTGTCTCCTGTGTCTCCAGTGTCTCCAGTGTCTCCTGTGTCTCCAGTGTCTCCTGTGTCTCCAGTGTCTCCTGTGTCTCCGGTGTCTCCTGTGTCTCCTGTGTCTCCTGTGTCTCCGGTGTCTCCGGTGTCTCCGGTGTCTCCGGTGTCTCCGGTGTCTCCTGTGTCTCCTGTGTCTCCTGTGTCTCCGGTGTCTCCGGTGTCTCCGGTGTCTCCTGTGTCTCCTGTGTCTCCAGTGTCTCCAGTGTCTCCTGTGTCTCCTGTGTCTCCAGTGTCTCCAGTGTCTCCAGTGTCTCCTGTGTCTCCTGTGTCTCCAGTGTCTCCAGTGTCTCCTGTGTCTCCAGTGTCTCCTGTGTCTCCGGTGTCTCCGGTGTCTCCTGTGTCTCCGGTGTCTCCGGTGTCTCCTGTGTCTCCAGTGTCTCCAGTGTCTCCAGTGTCTCCTGTGTCTCCTGTGTCTCCAGTGTCTCCTGTGTCTCCGGTGTCTCCGGTGTCTCCGGTGTCTCCGGTGTCTCCAGTGTCTCCAGTGTCTCCTGTGTCTCCGGTGTCTCCGGTGTCTCCGGTGTCTCCGGTGTCTCCTGTGTCTCCTGTGTCTCCAGTGTCTCCAGTGTCTCCTGTGTCTCCTGTGTCTCCAGTGTCTCCAGTGTCTCCAGTGTCTCCTGTGTCTCCTGTGTCTCCAGTGTCTCCAGTGTCTCCTGTGTCTCCAGTGTCTCCTGTGTCTCCGGTGTCTCCGGTGTCTCCTGTGTCTCCGGTGTCTCCGGTGTCTCCTGTGTCTCCAGTGTCTCCAGTGTCTCCAGTGTCTCCTGTGTCTCCAGTGTCTCCAGTGTCTCCTGTGTCTCCGGTGTCTCCGGTGTCTCCGGTGTCTCCAGTGTCTCCTGTGTCTCCTGTGTCTCCAGTGTCTCCTGTGTCTCCAGTGTCTCCAGTGTCTCCTGTGTCTCCTGTGTCTCCGGTGTCTCCGGTGTCTCCGGTGTCTCCGGTGTCTCCGGTGTCTCCTGTGTCTCCTGTGTCTCCGGTGTCTCCGGTGTCTCCGGTGTCTCCGGTGTCTCCGGTGTCTCCTGTGTCTCCTCTGTCTCCAGTGTCTCCAGTGTCTCCAGTGTCTCCTGTGTCTCCAGTGTCTCCTGTGTCTCCTGTGTCTCCTGTGTCTCCAGTGTCTCCAGTGTCTCCTGTGTCTCCGGTGTCTCCGGTGTCTCCAGTGTCTCCTGTGTCTCCGGTGTCTCCGGTGTCTCCGGTGTCTCCGGTGTCTCCGGTGTCTCCGGTGTCTCCAGTGTCTCCTGTGTCTCCAGTGTCTCCAGTGTCTCCAGTGTCTCCAGTGTCTCCTGTGTCTCCTGTGTCTCCTGTGTCTCCTGTGTCTCCAGTGTCTCCAGTGTCTCCTGTGTCTCCGGTGTCTCCGGTGTCTCCTGTGTCTCCGGTGTCTCCAGTGTCTCCTGTGTCTCCTGTGTCTCCTGTGTCTCCTGTGTCTCCGGTGTCTCCAGTGTCTCCAGTGTCTCCTGTGTCTCCGGTGTCTCCGGTGTCTCCTGTGTCTCCGGTGTCTCCTGTGTCTCCGGTGTCTCCTGTGTCTCCAGTGTCTCCAGTGTCTCCAGTGTCTCCAGTGTCTCCAGTGTCTCCTGTGTCTCCGGTGTCTCCGGTGTCTCCGGTGTCTCCGGTGTCTCCGGTGTCTCCGGTGTCTCCGGTGTCTCCGGTGTCTCCTGTGTCTCCTGTGTCTCCAGTGTCTCCAGTGTCTCCTGTGTCTCCAGTGTCTCCTGTGTCTCCTGTGTCTCCTGTGTCTCCAGTGTCTTCAGTGTCTCCTGTGTCTCCGGTGTCTCCGGTGTCTCCAGTGTCTCCTGTGTCTCCGGTGTCTCCTGTGTCTCCGGTGTCTCCGGTGTCTCCAGTGTCTCCTGTGTCTCCGGTGTCTCCGGTGTCTCCGGTGTCTCCGGTGTCTCCTGTGTCTCCTGTGTCTCCAGTGTCTCCTGTGTCTCCTGTGTCTCCAGTGTCTCCAGTGTCTCCAGTGTCTCCTGTGTCTCCAGTGTCTCCTGTGTCTCCGGTGTCTCCGGTGTCTCCTGTGTCTCCGGTGTCTCCGGTGTCTCCTGTGTCTCCAGTGTCTCCAGTGTCTCCAGTGTCTCCTGTGTCTCCAGTGTCTCCTGTGTCTCCAGTGTCTCCTGTGTCTCCGGTGTCTCCTGTGTCTCCTGTGTCTCCTGTGTCTCCTGTGTCTCCGGTGTCTCCGGTGTCTCCGGTGTCTCCGGTGTCTCCAGTGTCTCCAGTGTCTCCTGTGTCTCCGGTGTCTCCGGTGTCTCCGGTGTCTCCGGTGTCTCCTGTGTCTCCTGTGTCTCCAGTGTCTCCAGTGTCTCCTGTGTCTCCTGTGTCTCCAGTGTCTCCAGTGTCTCCAGTGTCTCCTGTGTCTCCTGTGTCTCCAGTGTCTCCAGTGTCTCCTGTGTCTCCAGTGTCTCCTGTGTCTCCGGTGTCTCCGGTGTCTCCTGTGTCTCCGGTGTCTCCGGTGTCTCCTGTGTCTCCAGTGTCTCCAGTGTCTCCAGTGTCTCCTGTGTCTCCAGTGTCTCCAGTGTCTCCTGTGTCTCCTGTGTCTCCTGTGTCTCCTGGGCCTCCTCTGTCTCCTGTGTCTCCTGTGTCTCCAGTGTCTCCTGTGTCTCCAGTGTCTCCAGTGTCTCCTGTGTCTCCTGTGTCTCCGGTGTCTCCGGTGTCTCCGGTGTCTCCGGTGTCTCCTGTGTCTCCTGTGTCTCCTGTGTCTCCGGTGTCTCCGGTGTCTCCGGTGTCTCCGGTGTCTCCGGTGTCTCCTGTGTCTCCTCTGTCTCCAGTGTCTCCAGTGTCTCCAGTGTCTCCTGTGTCTCCAGTGTCTCCTGTGTCTCCTGTGTCTCCTGTGTCTCCAGTGTCTCCGGTGTCTCCGGTGTCTCCGGTGTCTCCGGTGTCTCCAGTGTCTCCTGTGTCTCCGGTGTCTCCGGTGTCTCCGGTGTCTCCGGTGTCTCCGGTGTCTCCGGTGTCTCCAGTGTCTCCTGTGTCTCCAGTGTCTCCAGTGTCTCCAGTGTCTCCAGTGTCTCCTGTGTCTCCTGTGTCTCCTGTGTCTCCTGTGTCTCCAGTGTCTCCAGTGTCTCCTGTGTCTCCGGTGTCTCCGGTGTCTCCTGTGTCTCCGGTGTCTCCAGTGTCTCCTGTGTCTCCTGTGTCTCCTGTGTCTCCTGTGTCTCCGGTGTCTCCAGTGTCTCCAGTGTCTCCTGTGTCTCCGGTGTCTCCGGTGTCTCCTGTGTCTCCGGTGTCTCCTGTGTCTCCGGTGTCTCCGGTGTCTCCGGTGTCTCCAGTGTCTCCAGTGTCTCCAGTGTCTCCAGTGTCTCCTGTGTCTCCGGTGTCTCCGGTGTCTCCGGTGTCTCCGGTGTCTCCGGTGTCTCCGGTGTCTCCGGTGTCTCCTGTGTCTCCTGTGTCTCCAGTGTCTCCAGTGTCTCCTGTGTCTCCAGTGTCTCCTGTGTCTCCTGTGTCTCCTGTGTCTCCAGTGTCTTCAGTGTCTCCTGTGTCTCCGGTGTCTCCGGTGTCTCCAGTGTCTCCTGTGTCTCCGGTGTCTCCTGTGTCTCCGGTGTCTCCGGTGTCTCCAGTGTCTCCTGTGTCTCCGGTGTCTCCGGTGTCTCCGGTGTCTCCGGTGTCTCCTGTGTCTCCTGTGTCTCCAGTGTCTCCTGTGTCTCCTGTGTCTCCAGTGTCTCCAGTGTCTCCAGTGTCTCCTGTGTCTCCAGTGTCTCCTGTGTCTCCGGTGTCTCCGGTGTCTCCTGTGTCTCCGGTGTCTCCGGTGTCTCCTGTGTCTCCAGTGTCTCCAGTGTCTCCAGTGTCTCCTGTGTCTCCAGTGTCTCCAGTGTCTCCTGTGTCTCCGGTGTCTCCGGTGTCTCCAGTGTCTCCTGTGTCTCCTGTGTCTCCAGTGTCTCCAGTGTCTCCTGTGTCTCCGGTGTCTCCGGTGTCTCCGGTGTCTCCGGTGTCTCCGGTGTCTCCTGTGTCTCCGGTGTCTCCGGTGTCTCCGGTGTCTCCAGTGTCTCCTGTGTCTCCAGTGTCTCCAGTGTCTCCTGTGTCTCCGGTGTCTCCGGTGTCTCCGGTGTCTCCGGTGTCTCCGGTGTCTCCGGTGTCTCCAGTGTCTCCTGTGTCTCCTGTGTCTCCAGTGTCTCCTGTGTCTCCAGTGTCTCCAGTGTCTCCTGTGTCTCCGGTGTCTCCGGTGTCTCCGGTGTCTCCGGTGTCTCCTGTGTCTCCGGTGTCTCCGGTGTCTCCGGTGTCTCCGGTGTCTCCGGTGTCTCCTCTGTCTCCAGTGTCTCCAGTGTCTCCAGTGTCTCCAGTGTCTCCTGTGTCTCCTGTGTCTCCGGTGTCTCCGGTGTCTCCGGTGTCTCCGGTGTCTCCGGTGTCTCCGGTGTCTCCGGTGTCTCCGGTGTCTCCGGTGTCTCCGGTGTCTCCAGTGTCTCCAGTGTCTCCTGTGTCTCCGGTGTCTCCGGTGTCTCCGGTGTCTCCGGTGTCTCCGGTGTCTCCGGTGTCTCCGGTGTCTCCTGTGTCTCCTGTGTCTCCGGTGTCTCCGGTGTCTCCGGTGTCTCCGGTGTCTCCTGTGTCTCCTGTGTCTCCAGTGTCTCCAGTGTCTCCTGTGTCTCCAGTGTCTCCTGTGTCTCCTGTGTCTCCTGTGTCTCCAGTGTCTCCAGTGTCTCCTGTGTCTCCGGTGTCTCCGGTGTCTCCAGTGTCTCCTGTGTCTCCTGTGTCTCCGGTGTCTCCGGTGTCTCCGGTGTCTCCGGTGTCTCCGGTGTCTCCAGTGTCTCCAGTGTCTCCAGTGTCTCCAGTGTCTCCTGTGTCTCCTGTGTCTCCGGTGTCTCCGGTGTCTCCGGTGTCTCCTGTGTCTCCGGTGTCTCCTGTGTCTCCTGTGTCTCCGGTGTCTCCGGTGTCTCCGGTGTCTCCGGTGTCTCCGGTGTCTCCGGTGTCTCCGGTGTCTCCAGTGTCTCCTGTGTCTCCGGTGTCTCCGGTGTCTCCGGTGTCTCCTGTGTCTCCGGTGTCTCCTGTGTCTCCTGTGTCTCCGGTGTCTCCTGTGTCTCCGGTGTCTCCGGTGTCTCCTGTGTCTCCTGTGTCTCCGGTGTCTCCGGTGTCTCCGGTGTCTCCGGTGTCTCCGGTGTCTCCAGTGTCTCCTGTGTCTCCAGTGTCTCCTGTGTCTCCTGTGTCTCCTGTGTCTCCGGTGTCTCCTGTGTCTCCGGTGTCTCCGGTGTCTCCTGTGTCTCCGGTGTCTCCGGTGTCTCCAGTGTCTCCTGTGTCTCCAGTGTCTCCTGTGTCTCCGGTGTCTCCAGTGTCTCCAGTGTCTCCAGTGTCTCCTGTGTCTCCTGTGTCTCCAGTGTCTCCAGTGTCTCCTGTGTCTCCAGTGTCTCCAGTGTCTCCTGTGTCTCCAGTGTCTCCTGTGTCTCCGGTGTCTCCGGTGTCTCCGGTGTCTCCGGTGTCTCCGGTGTCTCCGGTGTCTCCTGTGTCTCCGGTGTCTCCGGTGTCTCCGGTGTCTCCTGTGTCTCCTGTGTCTCCAGTGTCTCCAGTGTCTCCAGTGTCTCCTGTGTCTCCAGTGTCTCCTGTGTCTCCTGTGTCTCCTGTGTCTCCGGTGTCTCCGGTGTCTCCGGTGTCTCCGGTGTCTCCGGTGTCTCCTGTGTCTCCGGTGTCTCCGGTGTCTCCGGTGTCTCCGGTGTCTCCGGTGTCTCCGGTGTCTCCTGTGTCTCCTGTGTCTCCTGTGTCTCCGGTGTCTCCGGTGTCTCCAGTGTCTCCTGTGTCTCCAGTGTCTCCTGTGTCTCCTGTGTCTCCGGTGTCTCCGGTGTCTCCGGTGTCTCCTGTGTCTCCGGTGTCTCCTGTGTCTCCGGTGTCTCCGGTGTCTCCGGTGTCTCCAGTGTCTCCTGTGTCTCCAGTGTCTCCTGTGTCTCCGGTGTCTCCAGTGTCTCCAGTGTCTCCAGTGTCTCCAGTGTCTCCTGTGTCTCCAGTGTCTCCAGTGTCTCCTGTGTCTCCAGTGTCTCCAGTGTCTCCTGTGTCTCCAGTGTCTCCTGTGTCTCCGGTGTCTCCGGTGTCTCCGGTGTCTCCGGTGTCTCCGGTGTCTCCGGTGTCTCCGGTGTCTCCGGTGTCTCCAGTGTCTCCTGTGTCTCCGGTGTCTCCGGTGTCTCCGGTGTCTCCTGTGTCTCCTGTGTCTCCAGTGTCTCCAGTGTCTCCAGTGTCTCCTGTGTCTCCAGTGTCTCCTGTGTCTCCTGTGTCTCCTGTGTCTCCAGTGTCTCCAGTGTCTCCTGTGTCTCCGGTGTCTCCGGTGTCTCCGGTGTCTCCTGTGTCTCCTGTGTCTCCGGTGTCTCCGGTGTCTCCGGTGTCTCCGGTGTCTCCAGTGTCTCCAGTGTCTCCAGTGTCTCCAGTGTCTCCAGTGTCTCCTGTGTCTCCTGTGTCTCCGGTGTCTCCGGTGTCTCCGGTGTCTCCGGTGTCTCCTGTGTCTCCGGTGTCTCCGGTGTCTCCGGTGTCTCCGGTGTCTCCGGTGTCTCCGGTGTCTCCAGTGTCTCCAGTGTCTCCTGTGTCTCCAGTGTCTCCTGTGTCTCCGGTGTCTCCGGTGTCTCCGGTGTCTCCGGTGTCTCCTGTGTCTCCGGTGTCTCCTGTGTCTCCTGTGTCTCCAGTGTCTCCAGTGTCTCCAGTGTCTCCAGTGTCTCCTGTGTCTCCGGTGTCTCCAGTGTCTCCTGTGTCTCCGGTGTCTCCGGTGTCTCCTGTGTCTCCGGTGTCTCCGGTGTCTCCGGTGTCTCCGGTGTCTCCGGTGTCTCCGGTGTCTCCTGTGTCTCCAGTGTCTCCTGTGTCTCCGGTGTCTCCTGTGTCTCCAGTGTCTCCTGTGTCTCCTGTGTCTCCGGTGTCTCCACTGTCTCCTGTGTCTCCGGTGTCTCCAGTGTCTCCTGTGTCTCCGGTGTCTCCGGTGTCTCCTGTGTCTCCAGTGTCTCCTGTGTCTCCGGTGTCTCCGGTGTCTCCGGTGTCTCCGGTGTCTCCGGTGTCTCCTGTGTCTCCAGTGTCTCCTGTGTCTCCGGTGTCTCCTGTGTCTCCGGTGTCTCCGGTGTCTCCGGTGTCTCCGGTGTCTCCGGTGTCTCCGGTGTCTCCGGTGTCTCCAGTGTCTCCTGTGTCTCCGGTGTCTCCTGTGTCTCCGGTGTCTCCGGTGTCTCCGGTGTCTCCGGTGTCTCCTGTGTCTCCGGTGTCTCCGGTGTCTCCTGTGTCTCCTGTGTCTCCGGTGTCTCCGGTGTCTCCGGTGTCTCCGGTGTCTCCAGTGTCTCCTGTGTCTCCGGTGTCTCCGGTGTCTCCTGTGTCTCCAGTGTCTCCTGTGTCTCCGGTGTCTCCGGTGTCTCCTGTGTCTCCGGTGTCTCCGGTGTCTCCGGTGTCTCCAGTGTCTCCTGTGTCTCCGGTGTCTCCGGTGTCTCCGGTGTCTCCGGTGTCTCCAGTGTCTCCAGTGTCTCCAGTGTCTCCAGTGTCTCCTGTGTCTCCAGTGTCTCCAGTGTCTCCTGTGTCTCCAGTGTCTCCAGTGTCTCCTGTGTCTCCAGTGTCTCCTGTGTCTCCGGTGTCTCCGGTGTCTCCGGTGTCTCCGGTGTCTCCGGTGTCTCCGGTGTCTCCGGTGTCTCCGGTGTCTCCAGTGTCTCCTGTGTCTCCGGTGTCTCCGGTGTCTCCGGTGTCTCCTGTGTCTCCTGTGTCTCCAGTGTCTCCAGTGTCTCCGGTGTCTCCGGTGTCTCCGGTGTCTCCAGTGTCTCCGGTGTCTCCACAGGCTGAAGCTCAGATCTGTGAGGGACTTCATTATTTCACTGCAGGTTAAACCTCACACTGCAGAAGCCTTTAAAACATGAACGATGAATTCTGCTCTGAATTCTGTTTGCTTTAATTTAGATCTTCAGATTTTTGTCTCTTATATTTAGAGTGAGTCACGGTGAAACTGTGAATCTGAACTCACTGTTCAGACGCTGAAGAACTTTTACTTCAGACTGAACTCGTTTTGTTTTGTTTTGTTTTGCTGCAAAATGACGAATATAAACTGTACTGTTACATTCAATTAACAGTTAATTAGTGATAATTAGTGAATAAGTTATGTTGTAATCTTAGTCCTGGTTTAGTCCTGGTTTAGTCCTGGTTTAGTCCTGGTTTAGTCCTGGTGTAGTCCTGGTTCAGTCCTGGTTCAGTCCTGGTTCAGTCCTGGTTTAGTCCTGGGTTAGTCCTGGTTTAGTCCTGGGTTAGTCCTGGTTTAGTCCTGGTTTAGTCCTGGGTTAGTCCTGGTTTAGTCCTGGTTTAGTCCTGGTTTAGTCCTGGGTTAGTCCTGGTTTAGTCCTGGTTTAGTCCTGGTTTAGTCCTGGGTTAGTCCTGGTTTAGTCCTGGGTTAGTCCTGGTTTAGTCCTGGGTTAGTCCAGGTTTAGTCCTGGTTTAGTCCAGGTTTAGTCCTGGTTTAGTCCTGGTTCAGTCCTGGTTTAGTCCTGGTTCAGTCCTGGTTCAGTCCTGGTTCAGTCCAGGTTTAGTCATGGTTTAGTCCTGGTTTAGTCCTGGGTTAGTCCTGGTTTAGTCCTGGTTTAGTCCTGGTTTAGTCCAGGTTTAGTCCTGGTTTAGTCCTGGTTCAGTCCTGGTTTAGTCCTGGTTCAGTCCTGGTTCAGTCCTGGGTTAGTCCTGGTTTAGTCCTGGTTTAGTCCTGGTTTAGTCCTGGGTTAGTCCTGGTTTAGTCCTGGTTTAGTCCTGGTTTAGTCCTGGGTTAGTCCTGGTTTAGTCCTGGGTTAGTCCTGGTTTAGTCCTGGGTTAGTCCAGGTTTAGTCCTGGTTCAGTCCAGGTTTAGTCATGGTTTAGTCCTGGTTTAGTCCCGGTTTAGTCCCGGTTTAGTCCTGGTTCAGTCCAGGTTTAGTCCTGGTTTAGTCCTGGTTTAGTCCTGGTTTAGTCCGGGTTCGGGGACAGATGTTGGAGGAAGTTGATCCTCAGATGTATTTATGAGATAATGAAGTTAAAGTTTAGGTTTACACACGACAGACGGAGCCACAGGAACCTTCTGACCCTCTGCTCCTCTGACCCTCTGCTCCTCTGACCCTCTGCTCCTCTGCTCCTCTGCTCCTCTGACCCTCTGACCCTCTGCTCCTCTGACCCCCTGCTCCTCTGGCCCTCTGCTCCTCTGACCCTCTGCTCCTCTGACCCTCTGCTCCTCTGACCCTCTGACCCTCTGCTCCTCTGATCCTCTGCTCCTCTGACCCCCTGCTCCTCTGACCCTCTGCTCCTCTGACCCTCTGCTCCTCTGACCCTCTGCTCCTCTGACCCTCTGCTCCTCTGACCCTCTGACCCTCTGATCCTCTGACCCTCTGCTCCTCTGATCCTCTGCTCCTCTGACCCTCTGCTCCTCTGCTCCTCTGACCCTCTGACCCTCTGCTCCTCTGATCCTCTGCTTCTCTGACCCCCTGCTCCTCTGCTCCTCTGACCCTCTGCTCCTCTGACCCTCTGCTCCTCTGACCCTCTGCTCCTCTGACCCTCTGCTCCATTTAGTCCTGGTTTAGTCCTGGTTTAGTCCTGGTTTAGTCTCGTGTTTAGGCCTAACTCTGTCCTGTGTTATCCCTCTGTGCACCACTTGTATCAGACCTCCTCCTCTGACCCCACCCCTCCTCCTCTGACCCCACCCCTCCTCCTCTGATCCCACCCCTCCTCCTCTGACACACTGATGCTGTGGTCTGTGTCGCCCTCTGGTGGACACAGTCAGGACCAGTGGGATTGTTCTTTTTATTCGTTTGTTGTATGAACAGAGTTTTATAAATAAAGTTTGACTGACCCCTTCCTCTGACCCCACTGCCTCTTCCTCTGACCCCACTGCCTCTTCCTCTGACCCCACTGCCTCTTCCTCTGACCCCACTGTAGAAAAACATTCTTGATCTGGTTTATGGCTCATTCTCTGTCATCACAAAACAGAAACACAAATAAAATCAGTTTAGCCCAATACTGGACCTTTAAAGGTGCATTGCGGAACTTTTCGGGTGGATTAAACCTTTCTGTCTCCATGGAGACCAAACTAGAGCAGGTGACAGGTCAGATCTGTGGAGTCAGAGTGTTTTTGAGGTATTTCTGAGCTCTAAAACCACCTGTAACCAAATAAATGTAAATTGGAGCTGTTTAAAGTCACACTGTGGAACATTCCAGAGTGACTGTCTTCATTAGGCTTTTCCACGTGAAAATGAAAATAAACCGCAGACATTTTGGACTTTCTGTGTCTGCTTCTCTCAAACAGACGCTCAGACTGAGACAGACTGAACAGAAAAGTCCAAATCAAACGTTATAAACGGTTTCGAGGCGTTATTAGTGCTATAGAAGCCTGTGAACAGCAGGGGGCGCCACATCATCAGCCAAACAGACTTTATTTACTTCCTTTTACGGCACAGAACGGCCAAAGTGCTTTTCCAATAAAACCAACACAACATAAAAACACGAAACACCATTCAACAGTGAAATAAAACAGAGTCTGAGCAGTGAAAGTCTGAACACAGCCGAAATCTTTAGAGTTTAGATTTATTTAATCAGGCCAAAGTCTCCGATGTGGCCAGTGTCGCCCTCTGCAGGACGGGGACACGAACTGCAGCAGGTGCTTTTAAACCTGCACTTTTACTCAAATCTAAAGCCAAATCCACTTTATTTCTGCAGCACATTTGACAAACAGCAGTTTCCAAAGTGCTGCACAGGGATAAAACAAAAAAGAACGCGACAATAAAAGGAAAACGTGGTCACGCCCGCCCTAAAACAGTAAAAACCAGTGAAATAAAATTAAAGCAACACCATAAAAGTCACAAAACAGCATCGAAATAAGTGAAATAAATCAAAGACACAGAGGAGCAGAGGAACTCACGCCGCAGAGGAAAAGTGGGTTTGGAGGTTTTACTTGTGCTCGTCTCACTGCTGTTTCTGAAGCACTTTTTAAAGCTGCACTGCGGAACTTCCCGGCCCGGCGCCCGTCACCTGCTCGTGGAGACGTCACCTGCTGTGCCCGGAATGTTCCGCAGTGCAGGACGACCAGAGTTTCACACTCAGAACCCGGGACGCTCTCGGTTTGTTGTGTTTGGTGATAATAAAACAGTGAAGGAAAACTCTTCATCAGTCTTTTTCTTCACTTTTTCTTTGTGTTTTGGTGAATTTTAAACAAGTTTTTCCGTATTTTGCCAAAAGAAATGACAGTTTACGCTTCACGTGACTGTTGCCGGATATACGTTTGGTCCAGAACAGGAACACTGGGGCATTTGTATAAAACTGGGACAAATCAGTGGTTTTGGGTAAATGTGCCGGGTCCCAGGGAAACGGGGACGTCTGGTCTCCACAGGAAAACCCTTCAGCAGGAGTTTGTTGTGGTAATGAGTCGATCCGTTAAACCAGAACTCGTGTCACTGGTGCTGCTCCTCAGACTGTACAGGAGCTCAGTGATGCTCACAGATCCATCACCGTCTCTGTCCAAAAAAACACTCACGATTCACTCTGTGGTTCAACCTAAAAGAATCATGAAAATCCCCAAGTCCAGATTCAGACTTTCTTTGGGGTTTGCCTGTGATTCTGGCGTCGGCAGGGATACGGAGCAGAACAGAGGGATTAGTGCAGTAATGATGGTGGGAAATAATGAAATAAAGTGGAGAAATTCAGGGTTAAACAAACTAAACTCGGCTCACTTTCATTTCCACCCAGTTAGAGCGGGTGGAGGAGTCCAGCTCGGACAGAGTGGACGGGCGTTTGGGCTGGAAATATAAACCTGTGGCTCTGACGTCACAAACCAGGAAGAGTTTGGAAAGATGAAATTACAACTTCCGGCGGGAGGAACTTCGGCTCTTATTGATTTTCCTGTCAGGAGCTGCACCTGTTGCTGCTGCAGACGGAGCGAAAGCCGCTCCCGCAGACAGGATCTGTCCAAAGGTTTTCCTGGTTTGTGACGTGGCCTGAGCCCGTGGAGGGAGCGGGAAGAGGGATTTTCCACAGAGCGACTGAGGCCGAACCAGAGACCGAAGCTTCTGCAGGAAAAACGTCTGATCAGAACGAACCCGACGCGTCTTTACTTCACTTTTATTTTCAGGGACAGCAGAAAGTGCAGCGTTAAAATCGACTCTCGCAGAATCAGTTTGAACATTTTCTCCGGGTTTGTCTGAGTCCGTCTGTTCTGGAGGTAATTTAACATTTTTGGAAATGTTCAGGAAGTAAAACTGGATCAAAGTTCCTCTTTAACCCAAAATCCAGAGTTATTTTCACATTTGGAGAGTAAAAAGAAACACTTTGTAGAGTTCTCCTGATTTAACTGAACAAACACACACAGGAGTTTTATTTTTACACTTTATTTGAGTTCATTTAAGATGAAATTCTGCACAAAACTGGTTCAAACTGGACTTCTGTGGAGGGAGGGGCCAAATTAGCTGAATTAACTTGGACCAAATCAACTCAAACCCTCATTTAACTTTCAAATAGTTAAAATAACAACTCTGAAATAAAATATTTTACCCTGAAATTTGAACCCTCCAGTTTTTGCTGTGTATAAATTGTATTTCCATGGAAACAGGTGTATTTTCACACTGTGTTTGGGGCGTGTACAGTCCGACACTCGGCTCTGACTGGACTCTTCAGGTTCTCCTTCTGTTTGGTTTATTTTATTTGAAGAGGGGCCGTTCATCTCTGTAATGCGAGCTCCTCCTCCATAAAACAACGATCTTTGGAGAATAACTCGTACTGTCAACAGGACTGAGTGTGTTTGCAGAAGTGCTGAAGTTTGTTGGAGAGTTTGAGAATTACAAAGCTTCACTCAGGGAGACGGATGGACAAATCCGGAGTAAATAAGAGCCGGTCAGACCTGTTCTACGGCTGTAACACTCAGAATAAAGAGGGAGAGACTCAGACTCATCGTGATTCATCTTCCTGGAAAAAGTGTGTTGCAAGATTTACTGTAGATACACACTGCTAAAAAGGCCTGTCAAAAATAAGGGGGAAAAAATACAAATTTTGAGGTAAAAATGCTATTTTAAGTGAAATTTTCTGCCAGTGCAGTAAGAAATTCTCACTTACCGAGTTTTCTTAAAACAAGACGAAATCTGAATCTTGTTCTAAGCAGAAAACACGAGTTTCAAGTATTTATGGACAGATTTTTCCCCTTATTGGTTTGAGAAGGAAGTTAAAGAGGCTTAACCTGGACTGAGTTAACAGCACATTCGTTTGCTGAGGCTTCGGTGAGGTGAGGAATGGTCCCGTTCAGTCTGAACCATGTCCCAGTTTGTCACGTCACTGTTTCCCTGTACTTCGTGTCCTGGTCGCCTCCGTCTTGATTGGGCCTCGCGCCCTCACCTCCCCTCACCTCCCCTCACCTGCCCTCACCTGCCCTCACCTGCCCTCACCTGCCGTGACAGGTAAAGGCCCCTTAGGACCGCTTCACTCACAAAAGGCCCACATTTTAATGTATCTGTCCCTCGTGGCCACGCTGCTCGGCTGCATTCGCCGTATCAGGACTTCTGCACAGCCCCTTCCATAAGGGCTGCACCTGTCACCCCAAACTCAAAGGGCTGCACCTGTCACCCCAAACTCAAAGGGCTGCGTAAAGATCCCAGCTCCCCCCGGGATCAGGCTCCAGTTAGCGGTATATGAGCTCTTTGGGCAATTCCCGTGTGCCGACAGAATTTAGCCTATAGCAGCCTAACCCGAGTTTGTTTCAGGTGCGGTCAGCAGTGGTACTGGGCCTTAGGGTTTGGCCCCAGGATTATCACTTAGAACAGAGGCCCAGGTTCCATTTAATGATAACTCATCTTGTTGGAATGTTGTAAGGCTCGGCTATGGGATGGGAATAGGAAAAACAATTGGCTGCTATTCAAGTAATTAAACCAGACCAGCTGTGTACATAACTGCTGTTATAACTGGTCTGGTGACTTCCTTGCTCCAGTGTTAAATTAAAATTAGGCTGAATCACTGCTCCATCTATTGTCGAAGCTCATGCATTGATTCCTTGTTGACTGTTAAGGACGAAAAGACCTGTGCTTTATTTTTTAGTGAGGCAAAGCCGCAGCAGTCGGAGTGCAGATCCTTTTTGTGTAGTTTTTGCTTCTATTTTTGCAGTGTGGTTTGCAGTGGCGGACGAGGTGGAGTCTCAGAGACCAACAGTTAACGGCTGAGAACGAGAGGCTGCGTTCAGCTCAGGTGAGGCAGATTCCCGGCACCAGTGCAGGGCCTGTTCTGCGCCTGCAGCTGATCGGCTGGTCTACATTCCACGGGACAGGAAGTGTCCAACCTTTAGGGGACATACAGGAATCCGTTTGAATGAATGGATTGAAGTAGAGGCCTGCATGAGGCACCTGTCCCAGTCTGCAGCTCGGGCTTTCTTTTTATATGACCATTTGGAAGGCGACGCTCGTAATGAGATCAAATACTGCACCAGGGTGGACAGAGAGGACCCAGATAAAATGATCTCCATCCTTAAAGAACTTTATGGTTGCTCTGATTCTTACGTGGCTTTACAGGAAGCAACAGGAGGGGGAGACCCTGCTAGAGTTCTCCCTCGCCCTGTTGCATCTAATGGCCAAAGTAACAGCGTGTGCTCCCAATCCCATGCCCAATGCCCACATCCTAACACGTGACCAATTTACTGAATATGTACTCTGGTGCTTTGCATCGTGTGTTGAAGCAGCATGTACGCCAAAACCCTACTGCGGCCCTGCTGGAGGTCAGAGGGGAGGCTCTGCCGGGTCTGCCGGCCTGCGCCCGGGGCCGGAGTAATTCTGTGCCTTCGGCATTTGGCCTGCAATATGCTGTACAAGGTGGACCATCCCGAGCAACTTATCCCCCCCAGATAGAGGTAAGTGAAATGCAAGCACTCATAAGGAAACAACAAGAGCAGCTGGATCAGCTCACTCAGAGCATCGGCCTCCTGCAAAGTGAGCGGCAGTGGAGCCGTTCCCCTCGCCCTGGCCCACTTATTTGCCACAGATGTCCATAATCTGGTCACATTTCCAGGAATTGTGATGGTCCACGTGTCCCAGCCTGGAATTCGCAGTCCTCCCATCCCACTCGTTTCTGTCCAGGACAGTCCTAGCGCCCACCGGGTTGTGGAGCCACAGCTCGGAGGGGGCCTCTACTGGCTCAAGGAAAATTTCAGGTAACTTGGTTGATGCTCCCAAGCTTGTAGCGTCTTGGCCACACATAGAGGTGGACATGGCTGGGGTGACGGTGTCCACCATTACAGAGAGTTTCCTTCACAAGCACTTCGAGTCCTGGAGAGAAGAGCGGTTGCAAACCTGTAACTGGCTGCAACTCAGGGCAGCCAATGGCCTGGCCATCCCCTACATAAGTTACTTGGAACTGGACGTCGAACTCTGTAGTAAGTTGATGCCTCGTTGTGGTGTTCTGGTCGTTAGAGACCTGCCAAGAATGCTGGTACCGGTCCTTCTCGGAATGAATGTCATTCAGAAGTGCTACCAGGAGCTCTTTGGGCAGCACGGGTCTGGACTGTTTAATACAGGTCCCGTGACAGCGGCCCCTGCCCACCTGGTGGACGCTCTCCAGCTGGGCTGCTAGCCTCTCCCGCACTGCTTCGAGTGATTAGAGGGACTGCTTATATTCCGGTCGTTAATGTAGGAACCAACGATGCGCTGCTGTGCCCTCGCACCGTGGTAGGCGCAGTGGACCAGGTGAACGTTGTGAGTTTACCAGCAGGTGTGACAGAGGTGCCCACTGCCATAGCAAAAGTCTTGTCACACACGGCTGGTGCCCAACCACAGACCCCATCGACCAGGTGGATCTGTCCATTTTGTCCAGTGAGGAGCAGGCCCAGGTCAGGTCCCTCCGGAGGCAGCATAGGTCAGCGTTTGCTGCCCACGACCAGGATTTGCGTTGCACCAACCTGGTGACACATGACATCCCGCTCCTGGACGATGTCCCCGTCAGGCAGCGCTATCGTAGGATCCCACCTTCGGACTATGACCTTGTGAAGGAGCATATTCACAAACTCTTAGAGGCCAAGGTGATGAGGGAGAGTTCTAGTTCCTATGCCTCTCCCATCGTGCTCGTCCGGAAAAAGCCAGTGTGCCGACAGAATTTAGCCTATAGTAGCCTAACCCGAGTGTTTCAGGAGTCAGGAGCGGTCAGCAGTGGTACTGGGCCTTAGGGTTTAGCCTCGTTTAGGCTTTGCCTTGTTCGCTCTGCTGTGTCTCGCTCGGCTCGGCTCTGCTTTGTGTCTTTACTTCTGCTATTCTGCTTCACTGTTCCACTTTCACTGTTTTTTGTCTTTCATTGTACTAGTTTTAATAATTAGTTATTTTTAATGAAATAAAAAAATGTGTTTCTCTTTTAACCCAATGTAAAATAAAGCCTTTTGTAATTTATGGAACGTGGCTCTCACATTTTCATATACCTGTGTGCCTTAGGCCTAGACTTTTATTTCCCCACAGTAGATTTGGGGTGGCGCCTCTATCACATCACAAGTGTCTGCCCCTCGACTGCCTCACATGTTTCAAGCACTTTTTATATTAAAGCGTGTTCCAAAAGGGAGCGGTGCCGGACCCGCAGTCAACGGCGGCACGAAAAGACCAGGGATTAAGAATATGCTTATTTTCATGAATGGGGCCAAAGGATTATAACCTGACCTGGTGGTGGAGGCCAGAGCAGAATACACGAGGACCCGGAAATGCATGTGGGCAAAAGGGGGAGCGACAAGAAAGGGAGCGCTTCTAAAGCCCACCAGCCCACGCCGCGGGGAGCCAGGTGAGCACCACGTCATCGGCCTTAAAAACCGTCTTACCGCACAAGAAAAGATGAAGATTTAAGACGAATCTGCTTCATTCAAGTCAGTTTAACTATGCTTGAAAATCCTTTGTTGCTGTGTATTTGTGATGTTCTGTTTGGAGGTAAATGAACCCCTCAGCAGCATTTAGATTTTGTTCATTTTATTTTTATTTCTAATGTTGTAACATGTCGTCTGTGACGGACGCCGGGGACATTTTGGTGTTGAATCCAGGTGAAGTGAACAACATCTGTGACAAACTTCTACAGACGCCTCAAACGTTTTTAGACTCCCTTTTTTTATCATCGTGCTGCTTTTTTATTCTAGATTAGGGCTGCACCGATATCCAAGTGTCACGATACGATACGGTCTGAACCTCACGGGACGATATTTATTGCAATATGGTGGGAAAGCTCAGGATATTAGAATATTCTACAGAAGAACAGACTGACTCTAAAATGCTTTGTCCAGTTCATTTGGTGCGACATTTATTGTCATTAAGGATGG
Organism: Odontamblyopus lacepedii; assembly: GCA_034769755.1. NCBI lineage: Eukaryota > Metazoa > Chordata > Actinopteri > Gobiiformes > Gobiidae > Odontamblyopus > Odontamblyopus lacepedii. The sequence goes on from CM068346.1 coordinate 44,898,437, forward strand.
AACGAAATCCAAATCTCTCTGGACCAGATTTATTACAATATTTTATCTCACAAAACTGTGAATATGCGACTTTTTCGCAGTAGCATTTTTGACGTCTTTTCTTTACACTTTTTACTTCTTTCTGGTCTTTTTTGCAGATATTCTTTCTCACTCTCTTTGTACTTCGGAGTCAAAGTTAAATATTTTTACAAATAAAATCTTTGGGAATGAGTAACAGTGGTGTTCTGACACATCTGAATACTTGAACAGATAAAATAAGAAGAACTTTCTGACTTATTACCATGAAACAAACATACTGACATTATCGCCAGCTACAATTTAGGAAGAAATCTGGAAGAAAGGCGACGTTTCCGAGGTTGCTCAAGCTGAATGAAGTTTTGAAGCTTCCGCAAACGGTTTGGTTTTCCTTAAGAAGCCGCCACAGTGTGAAAGTTCAGGTGTTTGGAGTGCAGCCGTCAGATTAGGGCTGACGTCTTTGGTACTCGAGTGAAGAAATGTTTGGCCTGGAATTCCTCAAGTGTGACAGAAGAACAGAAGAAGCTGATGTTCACAATATTATGGAAAACATTCAGAGGTTGAAGCTTTTAATCAGATTATGAAAGAAGCAGATCAGACCATCAGCACCAAGCGTTTCCTCGAAGCTTCTGATCTGCCCAAAACATTGTTAGCATTTCCCCAGGAGACGCCGCTGATAATGACGCTGCTGCAGAGTTTGTTGGGGAATAATACACAAACAGCGTAGAATCAACAGTTGTTATCAAAATAAACCTCCAACCAATTGTGGATTAAATCACCAAGGTTCAGAAGAAATAGCCAAGAGACAAGTCTTGGATTTTACGTGCACGGGAGAAAACGTGGCGCTCACCCGACCACCGTCTCTCCGTGCCTTTTATTCACAATATGAGTCATCAAAATATTCACATATCTCCATGATTACACATTACTAATATGAGGCGTATATCTTGTATATCTTCTATATCTTTTCCTGTTTCACAATCTGGCTTCACAACGCTCTTGTTTACTACAGATCTTTCAGCCTTAGTCACGTGAACCACGGTCAGCACAATACAGCATGTCATTTTGATAGCATTTCAAGATACATTTTGATAAATGAATTACACATAAAATCTTATCACAGAGTTTCAGAAGCTGCTAAAGCTCTGGATTCCGGGAAAGTTTCAGTGATGTTGTTGAAAGGGGCTGAAGCTTATTCAAGATTTTAACTGTGGCCTAAGAAATAAAGAAGATCAGAAACAAGATCTGTCTCCTGAGCTTGGGCGCAGCTTTTGTGATGCCAACAAAGCCACAGCGGCTGCAGGACTTTCTGAGTAACTTTTATGCAAGTTTCTGTTTGTGTAAATAATAAAATGACAAATGATTCGAATACTCCTTATTTACTTGGTTCGTTGTGCTTTAGTACAGGTCTTATAAGGCCATTTTCAAGTGACTCAAGGGAGCAACCTCTAAATATGAATTAATTTGCATAAATTTGGATCATAGTCTGTATATATGCGTGGACTGAGTGAGTGTGACGTCACCACGGGGTTCAGCTCAAATGAGGCTCCTGATGCTAATGGTTACCATAGCAAAAACAAGAGCCCATCATGACTGAGGTGGTTACGCCGCAGGATTTCACTGATTCTTCAGAATAAGAAGGAAACTTTGAGCTTTTATCATCAAACTTTAAATAGTTTAAGTCACTGATTTATGCTGTATGTTCTGTTATGTACAAACAACAATGAGCTGTCAATCAAACCTGTTGCTAACGCTAGGGGGAGGGACCTCGGGGAATGAAGGCGTCTGATTGGTCCGTCATTTTTAGATCTTGATTTAGGAACAAAACAGAGAAATGAAAAATTCAGGATCCTATGGCAAGCAATCTTAACATTTAAAAGCTAAACTGGATCTGTATTGCAGATATCTGTAATTCAGTTTTGCCTCGTCAAAAAGAACATTTCGGATATCCGCAGCTACATTCTTCCTATTCGTAATTGTCATTTCAGATATCCAGAAGGAAATTCTTCCTCGGGCAAATTACGTCACTTTTGCCATTCATTTGTATGGGGTTCATCATTACGGATATCTACAATTCAGTTACAGATATCCATTATGTGAATTACGGATATCCGCAACTGAATTATAGATATCTGTAATTCCAGTTTGAGATATCTACAATTTGATTTTGACTAGTCATAACTTCAGTTCAAGATGTCTTTAATTTAGTTCAATTCAAGATATCTATATGTTCCTTTTCAGATGTCTTAAATTAAGTTTTGACTCGGCGAAATGAAGTTGTAGATATCTGTAACTGGAATTATGACTAGTCGAAGTTACACTGTAGATATCTCAGACTGGAGTTCGGGACAGTCATAATGTAATTGTAGATAATCTATTATCAAGTTATAGATATCTTGAACTGAATTTTAATTAGAGATATCTGAAATTGGAGATATCTGTAAAGGTGATTCTGCCGAGTCAAAATGTAATTACAGATATCTTGAATTAGAGTTTTGACCAGGCGAAATAACACTGCAGATATCTGTATGCAAATGACCCCCTACTCCCACCCCCACTTTTGGCGGGAGCAGAGCGCCTTCGTCCACCTGTTGTGTTCAATAATTACTTGTAAGAAACATGTCGGAGCGGCCAGACGGAGCCAAACTGCTTTTCAGTTCGTTATTTGTGTCTGGGGATAGCAAATGTTCAATTCTTCGGAGATTTCTTTCACTGTTTTCAACACAACGACGCTCCCTCTCTCCGCAAATCCCCTGCGCGAGGGCTCGTTCAATTTCGTGCCATTTTCTAGTGGCCGTTTCGATAACACCCAAGGCCATGGCTGCTTTTCTTCTTCCATTCACCAGTCTTTCAACGTTCTCTGCATTCACCACAGAGAAATGAACCCACTTCCTTTTAGATTTTGGCGGGGAAAGGATATTACGTATTTGGTTATATCTAAAATAGAGCAACGCCAGGCACAATAATTTACACTAGTCATAATCACGTTTGAGATATCTTTAACTTTCATTCTGCCTGGTCAAAACTGAATTACATATTCATAATCCTCAACTGCCATTTAAGATGTGTGACAAGTGGAATGTCGGTTTCAATGACGTAATTGTAGATATCTGTAATTCAATTTTTCCTAGTCAAAACTGAATTACAGATATCTCTATCTATCATTTCGACTAGTAACAATTACGTTACAGATATCTTGAATGACAATTTCGACGATCCAAAATGTAATTATGACGAGTCAGAAGGACATTGTTGATATCAACAGTGTTCATTCTGGATAGTCAAACTTTGCTATTAAATGTTAAAATGGCTTGCCATAGGATCCTGCGGCTTCATATGAACATTTAAAGGTCACAGCAGCAGGTCCAGAGAGAGGAGCGAGAAAATCTCAGTGTGATTTTATTATAGTTCTGTGGTCAAAGGGAAAAAAGGGAGAGAAGGAGCCGGAAGAGCCTCCTGGAGCACTTCCTGTTTGGCACGCGGACTCAGATATACGATAGATATGCTGACGACACACAGCTCTACCTTAAGGTCACCCCCTCTGCCTCCCTCTCTGCCACTGTTGCCCTCCTTAACTCCTGCCTGGAGGAGATGGGGGCATGGATGAGTCAAAACTTCCTGCAGCTGAATGGCTCAAAAACTGAAGCCATTCAAACCGGCACTTCTCATCAACTTCACTCTTCTCCTGTCACCTCTGTTTCATTCTTTGGCCACAGCATTCCCCTCTCTCCCTCTGTTACAAACCTTGGGGTCAAATTTGACCCCCACCTCTCCTTCAGTGATCATGTCACCCACATCTGTAAAACTTCCTTCTTCCACCTCCGTAATATCTCTAAACTTCGCTCTTCACTTTCCCTCCCGGCTGCAGAGAAGCTCGTCCAGGCCTTTATCTCCTCCAGGTTGGACTACTGCAACGCACTCCTCATCGGGATCCCTGGCAGGAGCATCCAAAAGCTCCAGTATGTCCAAAACAGCGCTGCCAGGGTCCTGATGAGGGTGCGGAAACATGAGCACATCACCCCCATCCTCCACACCCTCCACTGGCTCCCCGTGCACCTCCGTATAGAATACAAAATCCTCCTGCACACCCACCACTGTCTCCACGGTGATGCCCCCACCTCCCTCACAGACCTGCTCACACTACATACCTCAGTCAGGACCCGGTTAGGCCAACAGCACCGTCTGCTCCCGCCCAGGACACGCCTCAAGACCATGGGGGGCCGAGCCTTTGAAGCCGCCGCTCCACGACTGTGGAACGCTCCACCTGACCACCTCAGGGCCCCACAGGCGGTAGAAGCTTTTAAAAAAAGACTCAAAACCTCTCTTTTTAGAAAAGCTTACAACATTGTATGATGTTTTTAATGTTCTTTTTATTGTAGCTTGTGTAGCACTTTGAGATTTGGAATCAAATGTAAAGTGCATTATAAATAAAATTTATTATTATTATTATTATTACGGACTATTTTGAGCTTTGGAGACGTAAACATGACTCAAACATGTGTGAATGAAACGAACACAGCTCCGGGTCTGCTGAAGCCACATCATTAGAGTCCGTTTCGTGTCATATTGGACTTTATAATGGACTCGTTAGAACAGTTCTGTCCGGGGCTCTTTTCCCGCCGCAACCCGTGCGCGTCACTTCCGGGTGTTGTGCGGCGCTCGGGGTCTGGACCGCGCGCTGCTCCCGGGCTCCTCCGCCCCTCGGACCGCCCTCCCCGCTACTCTGCGCCCCGGAGCCGCTCGGATCACCGTGTCCCCGGACCCTCCGGACCGCCGAGCCAGAACCGAGCCCCGAACCAGCACCACGGCCTCCCCCGGCTCCCCCGCGCCCCCGGACCGGCCGCACCGAACTTCACCGGGACTTTCCAGCACTTTCCCCGCTCTGTGAGGCCGAGGACCGCGGAGCGCACCGGAGGCACCAGGAAGCTAAAACGGCTAAAGCGGCTAAAGCTGCTCCGGGGTCTGACGTCCGGAGCTCAGCGGGGGAAGAGCCGCTCTGCCCCCGGCCACAGGAGCCCAGGGCCCGGCCACGGACATGACCCGGGGCCGGAGGAGATAGCGGTGCTTGGGTTCACAGACTCACACAAACTCACACAAACTCACACAAACTCACACAGACTCACACAGACTCACACAGACTCACACAGACTCACACAAACTCACACAAACTCACACATTCTCACACATTCTGACAAACACTCTCACACTTTGACGCTCACATCCTAAACATCTGTTTCCTGTCACTTGGACCAAAATGGCTGCGGACGCGTCTGTGAACTTCCAGTGGCTCAACAGAACTTGTAAACTCGTAGTTTTTCTGTGTGTCCTACACATATCAGTGACTTTATTTTTCTATGCCAGTAATTTTGATTTACGCTTCGCATTTGTCCGAAATCAACAACAAAACCCTCGATTTCCCCCGTTAAACAACCGCTCCAACCTCGTCCCTCAGCCCGCGGACCCGGAGCCCGGAGACAGCGGCTCCAGCCCGGGCTCCGGCCCCGGAGAGGCGAACCTGGGCACGGACACCAAGACCCAGACGGAGCCAAAGACTAAAGCGGGGCAGGCGGAGGTGGAAGAGCCGAAGCAGAGGGCTTCAGAGCCCGAGAAGAAACTGGAGAAGTGTCCGGAGACATCCCCGCTGCTGGGTGAGTGACACAGGACCGAACACCAGGCTCATCTGGACCTAAACCAGACCAGGACTCAGACCTGGACTCAGACCTGGACTAAACCAGGCTCTGACCCTACAGCACTTTAGCCTTAGACTCAGGACATGTGTTCATTGATCAGAATATTGGACTGTTGTACAGCCACAGGTCAAAAATCTGTCCTCATCACCTCAAAGAATCTGCAGCACTGCAGCAATACTTCATTTTAGCAACAGAACACGAAACAACCGTCTGAAACAGGACAGAAGCTAAAGTGGACTGAACCTTAGTTTAGTTTAGTTTAGTCTTTATTTGTCAGGGGCCGTGTAGAAAAGTCGTGAATCTTTCTAACAGAAGAGCTGAACTGCAGCAGATTTAGCTCCTGCTACTTTCCCTCTGCAGGTGAACACACAGAATATTTACAATTTACAATAGAGCAATAAAAATACACAAAACATCACAGTTCCTAAAACCTGACGTCCTAAACTCACAGCAGTAATGAGGTTAAATGTAGTTGTGCTGAATTTGTGCTGAATTTGTGAGTAAAAATGTATAATGAGCCTGACTGATGTCAGCACGTTTGAGTGTCTAGAATGAGCTTTTGTAGGTTTGCAGTAAAATGCTGAATGTCTCCAGACTGTTTCAGAGTCTGGAACTTTATTCCACTGTTTAAGAGTTAGAAATGAAAAGGCGACTGTGCAAAGGCCGAGGATCTGTGTGGAATCGTACAGTTTCTGTTTGTTGTGGACGTGTGGATCGAGTCGTCTGTTCTGAGCAAAGTTTGATCAGTGTTTTCAAGGAGGAGCAGCTTTATTATTCTGGTTCTTCAGATATTCACCGTTTTATTTTGGTCAATGACGTCGTCCAGAACCTCAGAATGTGAAACAGCCTCAAAACAGGAAGAAAATGACAGAAAACGTTTGTGTTTGGTTTGTGCTGTTTTGTGCTGTGACAGTTTCATTTGTGTGAGTTTATTTCTAAAATGATTCATTATTATTTCTGTGGTGATTGTGGTAAACGACCTGAGGCTGTGGAGAAGTCAGTTTCAAGTCTTTAGTCATTTGCTTTTGATTCATATTTTATAATAAAACAGACTTTTCCTCAGCCTCAGGTCGTTTACCACAATTTTGTGTTAGTTTTGTGGAGTTTGTCGCCATCAGATGAGCAGAAATGACGTCCTATAATTACCACATGACCACACCTGTTTGATGGGCGACTTCACGGAGGTGTCAGAATGTGGTTTCCTCGTCACACACGGAGCTGGAGTTGTGTTTGTTCTTCACATGTTTGAGTGACTCTTAATCGTTCGTCTGTCCACATGTGCAAAGCTCCAGACGCTCCGGTTCATCATGTGGACGGAGTTCTCACATAAACGGCTCCTTTTGCCTTTAGTTTGGTAAAGATTTGCATGTCCAGACAGAGCTGAACTCCAGATGATTCTGGTGAAAAGAACACAAACGCACTTCCTGTGTGACCGTGTGGCATCGAGCCGAGTTCTCAGTTTGAGGGAAGAACTCAGCCGAAATATGCAAAGTTTGTGTTTTCAACTTGTGAATGAAACAAAACACGACTCGAGGAAACGACGTCAGAACAGATCAGAACGACAACAGCCCCAACGCTACAAGAGAGAGGCACAAACCAGCCCCCAACCAGGACTGAACCAGGACTGAACCAGGACTAAACCAGGGCTAAACCAGGACTGAACCAGGACTGAACCAGGACTGAACCAGGACTGAACCAGGGCTAAACCAGGACTGAACCAGGGCTAAACCAGGGCTAAACCAGGGCTAAACCAGGGCTAAACCAGGGCTAAACCAGGACTGAACCAGGGCTAAACCAGGACTGAACCAGGACTGAACCAGGACTAAACCAGGACTGAACCAGGACTGAACCAGGACTGAACCAGGACTGAACCAGGACTGAACCAGGGCTGAACCAGGACTGAACCAGGACTGAACCAGGACTGAACCAGGACTGAACCAGGACTGAACCAGGACTGAACCAGGTCTAAAGCAGGACTAAACCAGGACTGAACCAGGACTAAACCAGGACTGAGCCAGGACTGAACCAGGTCTGAACCAGGTCTGAACCAGGACTGAACCAGGACTGAACCAGGACTGAACCAGGACTGAACCAGAACTGAACCAGGACTGAACCAGGACTGAACCAGGACTGAACCAGGACTGAACCAGGACTGAACCAGGGCTAAACCAGGACTGAACCAGGACTAAACCAGGACTGAACCAGGACTGAACCAGGACTGAACCAGGACTAAACCAGGACTGAGCCAGGACTGAACCAGGTCTGAACCAGGTCTGAACCAGGACTGAACCAGGACTGAACCAGGACTGAACCAGGACTGAACCAGGACTGAACCAGGACTGAACCAGGACTGAACCAGGACTGAGCCAGGACTGAACCAGGTCTGAACCAGGACTGAACCAGGACTGAACCAGGACTGAACCAGGACTGAACCAGGACTGAACCAGGACTGAACCAGGGCTAAACCAGGACTGAACCAGGACTGAACCAGGGCTAAACCAGGACTGAACCAGGACTAAACCAGGACTGAACCAGGACTGAACCAGGACTGAACCAGGGCTAAACCAGGACTGAACCAGGTCTAAAGCAGGACTGAACCAGGACTGAACCAGGACTGAACCAGGACTGAACCAGGACTGAACCAGGACTGAACCAGGACTAAACCAGGACTGAACCAGGACTGAACCAGGACTAAACCAGGACTGAACCAGGACTAAACCAGGACTGAACCAGGACTAAACCAGGGCTAAACCAGGACTGAACCAGGACTGAACCAGGACTGAACCAGGGCTAAACCAGGACTGAACCAGGACTGAACCAGGACTGAACCAGGACTGAACCAGGACTGAACCAGGACTGAACCAGGACTGAACCAGGACTAAACCAGGACTGAGCCAGGACTGAACCAGGTCTGAACCAGGTCTGAACCAGGACTGAACCAGGACTGAACCAGGACTGAACCAGGACTGAACCAGGACTGAACCAGAACTGAACCAGGACTGAACCAGGACTGAACCAGGACTGAGCCAGGACTGAACCAGGTCTGAACCAGGACTGAACCAGGACTGAACCAGGACTGAACCAGGACTGAACCAGGACTGAACCAGGGCTAAACCAGGACTGAACCAGGACTGAACCAGGACTGAACCAGGACTGAACCAGGACTGAACCAGGGCTAAACCAGGACTGAACCAGGTCTAAAGCAGGACTGAACCAGGACTGAACCAGGACTGAACCAGGACTAAACCAGGACTGAACCAGGACTAAACCAGGACTGAACCAGGACTGAACCAGGACTGAACCAGGACTAAACCAGGACTGAACCAGGACTAAACCAGGGCTAAACCAGGACTGAACCAGGACTGAACCAGGACTGAACCAGGGCTAAACCAGGACTGAACCAGGACTGAACCAGGACTAAACCAGGACTAAACCAGGACTAAACCAGGACTGAAGCAGGACTAAACCAGGACTAAACCAGGGCTAAACCAGGACTGAACCAGGGCTAAACCAGGACTGAACCAGGACTGAACCAGGACTGAACCGGGACTGAACCAGGACTGAACCAGGACTGAACCAGGGCTAAACCAGGACTAAACCAGGACTGAACCGGGACTGAACCAGGACTGTAAGATGAACCAGGCCTAAAACAGAATAAAAGCCGTGTTCGTGTGTTGTGCCCAGGGCGGTCTCTCTTTGAAGGTGCTTTTCTCCATGGAGATGTTATTTCTTTGTCTGGAATGTTCCACAGTACGGCATTAAACCTTTCTGTCTCCATGGAGACCAAACCGGACCAAGTTACAAGTCAGATCTGTGGAGAGGCGACCCTGTGCACAGTCAGAATGTCTGTTTTGTTTTTCTCTGTATTTTTGGGCTATAAAACCACCTGTAATTTAACAACTATCAAAGTTGAGCTGTTTAAAGTCACACTGCGGAACATTCCGGGCAGAGCAGTGACGTATCCATAGAAACGAATAGGACACGGACCCCCGACCGAAAAGTTCCACAGTAGAAAACAGAATATCATATTGGGTAAAATGTACCCGATGTTAGTGATGGTGTTACTCATTTTAACGTTAGTGTTCTAGGGTTAAAAAAGTAAAAATAAATAATTTTTCATACAATTTGGGTCTTGTGAAGGTTTAGATGAGAATATTATTATAATTAATTACTGATAAATTGCGATATATCATCTATTCTGTTAGTATCGGGATATATCGAATGCTGAGGTGCATGTCATGGTAAGTATTGTATCATCAGACTTAAGGCGACACTCAGACCCAGCTCAAAAATACAAAGAATAAATATATATATATTGACTGCGAGGGAGTCGCCTCTCCACAGATCTGACCCGTCCCCTGCTCTGGTTTGGTGAGAAGCGTCTGTGGGACTCTCCTCCCGCAGAGTTACCCAACACACCTTCAGCCGGGCCGTGGGCGTGTGCTGTTTGCTCAGGGCCGGTCCACAGTCCAGGCTCAGGCTTCAGCTGAAACAACACGGCCCCGGGGTCAGAGGTCACGGCTCTGACGCGCCACGTCTGCGCCGCGGCCACAGAGCGTATCTCTGAGTGTCTGAGTGTGACGTCTCCACAGCTTCAGCGTCGCTCACATGAGGCTCCTGTTGCCACGGTTACAGGAGCGAATCTGGAGCCAGGTCCATATTTGGAAATCCTCCCGCGAGTATCATAGCAACACAAGAGCCAATCATGAGTGAGGAGGTTAAATGTGGCGCCTCCTCCTGGCAGAGCTGATGCATCATATATACGGACTATGGATGTGATACTCTGCACCTGCAGGACACTGGATTTACCTGATTCTGCACAAGAAGAAGAAACTTTGAGCTTTAAATAGTTTAAGTCACTGATTTATGTTGTTTGTTCTGTTCCGTACGAACAACAATAGAGTCACAATTTAACCAAATTCACTTTACTTTCTGCTCGTTAAATTCTGCTCGTTCAGATTCTAGTAACATTAGATATTGTGACTGTTTGAGATATTTTGTCATTTTATTTCAGAAATCGTCGCTCGGGGGAAAGCGGGAAGGGAACTTACTTAGCAACGAAACGAGCTGTCAATCAAACCTGTCGCTAACGCTAGGGGGAGGGGCCTCGGGGAATGAAGGCGTCTGATTGGTCCGTTATTTATGTTCAGATCTTGATTTAGGAACAAAACAGAGAAATGCAAAGTTCAGGATCCTGTGTGGCGGCTTCAGACGAACAGTTTAAGTCCAGAATGACTCAGAGCAGCAGGTACAGACAGAGGGACGAGAAGATCCTAATGTGAGGCACTGGGAAAAAGGAGAGAAGGAGCCAGAAGAGCAATATCAATATCAAAATACCTCGATTCGATATTTTCAGGATATGCATCTTACAGAGGTTAACAAAACTGTGAGGATGCAACTTTTTCCTGATAAAAGTACGGGAAAAGCCTTTGGTACTGGCATATTATAAATAATTATTAATTAAAAGTGCTTAGAACAGATATTTCTGCGCGTCTTCTGCACTGAGAACACCAGAGGATCATGGTCTATGTAGTTTCCTCTGTTTTTTTAGCTGTAGTTGCACCACGTTTATTTAATAAAGACATTAAACTCACCATAACTATAAATTTAAACAAAAGCACTTGAAATTCAGTTCATTGTGAGACCTGCGTGAAGTCGCCCCATCAAACGCAAACCTACACAAAACTATGTCAATCGTTTGTGCTTCGTTTGTGCTGCAAAAAGTTTGGTTTGTGTAATTATGGTTCTTCAGATATTTGCAGTTTTATTTTGGTCCGATGACGTTATCCATGAGTTTATTTCTAAAATTATTCATTATTATTTCTGCTGTAATTATAAGACGTCATTTCTGCTCAGCTGAAGCTGCGACTTCAGCAAAAACTAATGAAAAAAAAAACGATCTGAGGCTGTGGAAATGTCTGTATCCATCTTTAGTCATTTTGATTCATATTTTATAATAACACAGACTTTTCCTCAGCCTCAGGTCATTTCTCTTCTCTAGTTTTGTGGAGTTTGTCTCCGTCAGCTGAGCAGAAATGACGTCCTATAATTACCACAGAAATAATAATGAAGAATTTTAGAAATAAACTCACACAAATGAAACTGTTACAGCACAAAACAGCACAAACCAAATACAAACGTTTTCTATCATTTTCTTCCTGTTTTGAGGCTGTTTCACATTCTGAGGTTCTGGACGACGTCATCGACACCTTGAAGCTGAAAGCAATTGACAAAGAACTGAGGGGGTTAATAAGAGAAGGGAGGGAAGAGCACAACAGGAGGGTCAGGGATGCACTTGACACTAGAAATTCCAAAAAACTGTGGGATGTTGTTAAAGACCTAACCTATTTAAAACCCGACAGGAGTGGGCTGCTTGTCCTGAATGAACATGAGAAAGCCAACGAGCTTAACCTTTTTTACAAACGTTTTGAATCTCAGGGCCCTTCAGGACCTCCAGACTGGTCTTCAGTCACAGAGTTTAACTCTACCCAAAACAGTCTTGTTATTGACCCAAACGGGGTTACTAAAGCCTTCAAAAGACTGGACACCAAAAAGCCCAGTGGGCCGGATGGGATTTCGTCATTCCTCCTTCAAACATTTGCTGAGGAACTGACCCCAGCATGGACCCCTTTGCTCCAGCTTTCAGCTGACACTGGACTAATTCCGATGTGGAAAAAAGCAACTATTATTCCCGTACCAAAAGAACCTTCTCCAAAGGAAAACAATGACTTCAGACCAGTGGCTTTAACATCAGTGACTATGAAAACGTCTGAACGCATTATGGTCGGTTTCTTAAAGAGGGACGTGAAAGATCATTTAGACCATTACCAATTTGCATATAATGACAACAGAAGCACTGACGACGCTCTCATTACAACTTCACACTTAGTTCTAAAGCATTTAGAAGACCCCTCCTCATATGCTAGAATATTATTTATGGACTTCAGTTCAGCGTTCAATACTATTTTACCTAATGTTTTAATTACCAAACTGTTGCAGATGGGTGTTAACCACTACATTGCTCACTGGTATCTTGCTTTTCTCACAGATAGACAACAACAAGTTAAAATCAATTCTACACTATCTGACATCCAGGTTCTAAGCACAGGGGCTCCCCAAGGTTGTGTGAGTTCACCTGTCCTCTTCACACTTTACACAAATGACTGCAAAAGCAGCAATCAAACAACTATATACTAAAATTTTCTGATGACAGCTATCCTTAGCTTACTTGATAAAAACACAGACATTGGTGTCTATAAATCGGAAATTGAACAAGTGGTAAAGTGGTGTGAAGAACACAATCTTGTCTTAAATGTTGACAAAACAAAAGAAATGATTTTTGATCCAAGATCTGTTGGTGACCACAGTTTTGTTGCAGTTAAGGGTCAGAATATAGAGCAGGTGACTTGTTACAACTATTTGGGAGTTTATTTTGATTCTCAGCTCAATTGGAGCATGTAGAATTTGTTTGCTCACGAATCAGTCGGCGCCTGTACTTTTTAAGAAGATTGAGGGTTTACGGAGTGGACAGAAATGTAATGCTTCTTTTTTATCGAGCATGTATTGAGTCTATTATACGTTATGGGATGTCTACCTGGTTTGGCATCTATCTGTCAAATTGAAAGCTCAAATTTTAAGCTTGACTAAAAAAGTAAAATAATTGGCATGGCCCCCCGTCCTCTTCAGGATCTTTCAAGAGACACTAGTGAAACTGGGGAGTAAAATATGTAATGACCCGACTCACATCCTCCACAACCAATTTGAGTTAATGCCCTCAGGAAGAAGGTACAGGGCCCCAACCAGCAGGAGAAACAGGTTCAAGCACTCTTTTATTCCCCTTTCGATTTCCTTGCTGAACTTGAAGAAATAATGCTCTACTGTATTACTGTATGGGCCATCAGGGTGCAATGTCCTTTGGCACCTTAGGCAGAAAGGCCCCAGTGAATGTGCAATACTGACTTTTACACTTTTTAAGCCCCAGGGAATGTGCAAAATATGCTAATTATGGGAATGGTGCAATATTATCAAATGTGGAACTGTATGAATTGATGTGTCCACTGTGTGTGTGCTGTATGTTGTATGTCTATGTGCCAGGAGTGCCCCTGTCCCAAGACAAATTTCTCCCAAGGGAGACAATAAAGGATAATCTAATCTAATCGACCAAAATAAAACTGCAAATATCTGAAGAACCAGAATCACACAAACAAAACTTTTTATAGCACAAACGAAGCACAAACGATTGACTCCATTTTGGGCGTTTTCGAGCATTTTGAAGCTTCCTGTGGGTCTGACCCCAATTTGACCTGTAAAAGAATCGTTAATTTCTCCAAAACTAAAGCAGCACAAACCAAACTTTTTGCAGCACAAACGATTGACATAGTTT